>JAQZBX010095228.1:0-11935 GCA_029593785.1 Cabassous unicinctus
TTTTCTCTAGATATATCTTAATATAGGAGTAAGTCCTTCTGCATTTCTTTTCCATATTGGCCCTGAGACCAGATGGGGGAATTCATTCCTTTACTTATTTGACCATCATTTACTGAGTGCCTATTATATGCCAGACATTATTCTAGGTACTAGGGATATGCAAGGAACTAAGAGATACTTGGAAGAAATGGACAATAAACAAGAGAATCAATGACATATATGGAATATTTAATGACACTAGGGCTAAAGAGAAAAGTAGGGAAGGAGAGTTGAAAGTGCTGAGGTGGAGGGTGGTGGCAAGTTGGAATTTAAAATGGGGTTGTCAAAGAAGCTGCTACTAAGAGGGCCAGAGGAAGTGACAGAATGGCCCATAAAGATATTTTGGGGAAAATGATTCTAGGTAGAGTGAACAAAAAGTACCACTTACCAGGGTAGAAGGAAGGCATGCCTAAAATGTGTGAGGACATATTTGGAGGCCAGCAGGGCTTGAGCAGAACAACCAACAGAAAATAGACGAAGGTGTGATCAGGCAGAGAATGGGGTCCAGATGATGAAAGGCTTTTAGCTCATGGTAAGGACTTTGGCCTTTGACATGAGGAAGATTAGAAATAATTAGAAATGTTAAGTAAATGAGTGATATATCTGCTTTAAGATTTCACAGAATCATTGTAGCCATAATGAGGAAGGATGGAAGCTGCAAGAACAGTTGGGAAGCTATTGCAAACCTGCTGGAGAGAGATCATGATAGCTTGAACCAGTGGGGGTTGGGAGAAGTGGTCAGATTCTGGATATATTCTGAAAACAGGACCTAAAGGATTGGCTGGAGTTAACAGAAAGAGGAGTAAAAGAAGACATCAAGTTTTTTGGATGGTCTTGCTGCTGACTGAAGATAAGGAGTTTGCTAGAATGAAGATAGAGTTCAGTTTGGATCATGTTCAGTTTGACAGGACTATTAGAAATCCAAGTGGAAAAATCTAGTAGGCACCTGGATATATGTATCTGGAGTTTATGGGAGAGTTCTGGGGAGAGATATCTATTTTGGGAATAAATGTAGATAGAAAAAAGAAAACACTCCAACTTTTAGAGGTTGGAAAAATAATGAGGAACCAGCCAAGAAAGTTGAGAAAACGCTGTTAGTGAGATGGGAGGAAAACAGGGAGAATGTGGTGTCCTTGAAGTTAAGCAAAGACAATTTTTAAAAATTTTATTTTTAAAGAAGCTTTAGATTCCATAGATGATATGTAGAAAATATAGAGAGATTTGCATATACCCCACACCCTTCCCCTCCCACACTTTCCCCCATTAACAATATCTTTCATTAGTGTAGTAAATTGAACACATAGTGAAGCATTGCTACTAACCGTGGTCAACAGTTTACATTATAATTTTACACTTCGCACTACATATTTTTATAGGTTTTGACAAATGTATAATTGCCTCTATCCATCATTGCAATGTCATTCAGAACAATTCCAATGTCCCAAAAATGCCCCATGTTACACTTATTCTTCCCTCTTCCTCCCCTCAGAACTTCTGTCTACCACTGCCTTTATATCAATGTTATAAGATCTTACATCTTTAAAAAAGATGATTTTTTAAAGCAGAACAATCAACTACTTCAGATGATGCTGACACATCAAGGGTGATGAGGACAGAGGAATACCATTGAAATTTTCCTTGTGGAAGGTACTGATGTCTGTATTAGTCAGCCAAAGTGGTGCTGAAGCTTATAGTTACCAGACCATAAAGCATAAGTTACTTCCCTCACCAAAGTCTATTGCCACATGTTGGGGCAAAATGGCTGCCAACATCTGCCAAGAGTTCAGGCTTCTTGGGTTCCTCTCTTCCAGGAGCTCTGCTTCTCTCTGGGCTCAGCTGCTGTGCTCTCTCCACAAGGCTGGCTGTAGCCTATCAGGCAAATGGCTCTGTGTCTCTCCCCGGGGCTTCTGCTGTGTCTAAGGAGCTGTCTCTATCCCGTGTGTTCACTTCCCGGGCTTCAGCTCAAAACTCAGCATCAAAACTCCACCTCACTTCTCTGCTCTGCCGTGTAATTTTATCTGTGAGTCTCCGCCCACCAAGGGGGCAAGGACTCAACGTCCTACTGATGTGGCCCAATCAAAGCCCTAATCATAATTTAATCACACCCAGGTACAGACCAGTTCACAAACATAATCCAATATGTATTTTTGGAATTCATAAACAATGCCAAACTGCCACAGATATCTTTGATTAAAAAAACAGTTTTGTTGGTATGGGGTCAAGCACCTAATTGGAGTAAATTCAAGTGAAAATAGGAGAAGACAAATTAGGGTCATGATATACAGACAACACCGTGAGGAACTAACTGTGTGTCTCAGAGGTCAGTCAAATGGCAGAATGATCAAACCACTGCCAGCTATAGTTAATATTCAGACATTATTGGGGCAGAGGCAAATTCCATTTCCTTTTTCTGTGGCAGAGCATACACCACTAGACTCACTAGGAGTGACTGGATTCCATGCAATAAATGTGGATGGAAACAGTGCATACCATCGCCAGGCCTGGACTTTCAAAAACCCTTCTACTCCCCCTCAGCTCTCTCTTTCATACCTCTTGCAGTGGGTCTAGTGGAGGACTCAGAGGCCCTTGGAGATGGTGGGCCCACCTGTTTGACGGTGCCTGAGTTTTTGAGCGACTCCTGCTACCAACCCATGTTGAAGTTTTCTGTGTTAAGCACATGATATTGGGGAGGGGAGGAGGGGTATCTTTTTTAGCTATTAGTTTACCATAATGTGGAAGTTTGAAGCTTTTGCTGACCCCAGAAAATCATGTCCTTAGGGCAATCCATTCCTGTGCATGTAAACCTACTGTAGGCGGGAACTTTTGATGAAATTCCTTCAGTTAAGGGCCTTTGATTAGATTGCCTGACCCAGGGCAGGTCTTAATACTGCTACTGGAGTCCTTTTTAATGGAGGAATAAAAAGCTGCACACCCAGAAAAATGTTGCAGAGACAGAGCGGAGCCCTGAAGCTGAGAGAGAAGGCTCCAGGAGCAGAACATGAAGTCAGTGGAAGACAGAAGCTGAGAGGAAGCCACTTTAGTCACAAACTGAAAGCTACGAGGCCTGGAGGAAAGGGAAAGAGGATACAACTGCAGTTTGGGCAGAAAGCATCTTCTGATCATGCTTGATTTGGACACTTTCACAGCCTCAGAACTGTAAGCTTTTATCTTAATAAATCCCCACTGTAAAAGCCAACCCATTTCTGGTATATTTTATTCTGGCAGCCTTTTAACAAACTAAAACACATAACCACCCAATCTTAAATTCAACCCTTTCAAATAAACGACTCCACAGAGCTCTAGTTAAGATTGAGATTTCTTAATGGGTTCAGTATTTTGATAAGATTTCAATATTATAATACAATGTCTCAAATTTACCTACATTGACCAAAAATTTACCTACAATCACAGAAGATGCACAGATTTATAAATGGACAGTTTTTTAATAATTCTTGAGTTTTGGAAACTCTTTGCCTATGTGTTTGATTGGATTAATTTTCTGATGGAAAACACCTGATCAATTATTCATTGGCCACTGACTAAAAGCTATAGTTTTTGTAATGGCACTCAAGACCTTCTACAATCTTTGCACCGAAATTTAGTTTACTATTTTGAGTTTCAAAATGCAGTTGTTTTCTCCCATCCCTGCTGCCCAACAAACACTATTAAATGTTTCTGGTAGTAGAATCACAAATTAATGAGCACATTTCTTCTTAGATATGGTTCTAAACTATGGATACAGCTGTCAAAAGAACTAAGTTGTATTCATTGTATAACTCTCCATAAATCTTTGTTAACTTTTTCATTGATTTAAATTACTATAATAACCCAATACTTCAGGTAGTCTGGTTTTGAAAGAAAGCATTTTACATAATAAACATCAATTACTTGAAAAGACATTTCTGTGTGAAGATCAGAGACAATCTGAAACTTTCAAATGCAGATTTTATAATGTCCATCCCAATCCTGGTGAAGCAATTGGAATAGGATTTCAGCAGGAAAAAGACCATAGAATAATAGCTATCATTTTTTAAAGGTTGGACTTTATATCTGGCATTGTGCTTGTCACTTTATAAATACTTTATTTCCTTAATTCTGAGTTGCTGTGAATTGAAATATGCAACTTTCCCCCCTGGCAGCAAAATAAATGTCATTACCTTAAATGGAAACATCAATTGCCAGTAGCTTCCAGATTTCCAAAACCATTATAAGGGGGTGGGGGTGGGGGGAGTGTTGTTCAGACTTGAGGAAATAGGTTGTTATCTCAAATCTCCATAACTACCCTGCCAGATACTGAGGCTCAGATGCAACCTGCCCAAGCTCACACATCTTGGAGGGACTGAGTGGTGATTCCTATGAAGGAGAGTTCCAACGTTTGTGACTGCTGTTTTCACATCTCCTACCCTCTCTTTCCCCTCCCTAACTCTTCAAATCCTAGAACATGATTGACAATTTATTTTGAATATGACTGTTCCCCTAAATAAATTTAAGTTTGGTGAGTGAATATGTTTTAAGAAGTAGAAACAAATGTATTTTACTACATTAATGATTTTCTAAATCTTTATCCAATTCATACATTCAATGATTTCGAGCCAAGCATTTAAGGCTTGGTTGAATCTGAAGATAATGTTAACACTTTGTCAAGCATTTGAATTGCTTCCAGCATATTGTAGTGTAATCCTCTGTCCACAAACATCCCTTCATTATTGCCTAATTACATGCAAATTTCATAAAATGAATGAGCTTTAAGGACTTGTCAATCTGTCATCCTAGGAACCACTGAAACATTTTGACTGCTAGATAAATAATCAGCAATAATCACACTATGCAAATTTGATATTTTCTGTACAATTATCTGAAACCATAAATAACTGGACACAAAGACATTTGGCATTCTCTCCATGAGACTTGACCTACAGGGTTTTTTCCCTTTTTCCTCTTCTAACAAATGTGCTAGTGCTTTTTTTTTTTTTTCTTCGTCTCCTAATTCCAACCGTGCAAATGTACCCAGTAGAAAAATTATAAGTACATAAATGCAAAGAGACTTTTGTTTATTTTTATTTGGAGTGTGTTTCCCCTTGGCAAACATTTTATGTTTTCATTTAATTTTTGCTTTTTGTAATGTTCACCTCCTGTCTCGGAGGTTTTGTCTTTTTTTTTCCCCCCTCACTAGTGAAGAGAATACAGGTGGGGAGCATTCACTGTTAATTTGTTTTGTTCAAATATATTTTCCCTAAATTCTGCATCTTATTCAAGTTTTTCCTCCCTAATTCATTTCTGGAACATCTAATACACATCAGGCTCTTAAGAGCATCCAATATTGGAAGGTTAATTACCATCCTATAGTCAAGCACGGGGAAACATAGACTCCTCCTGGAAATTCACCAAATCTACAGCTGAAATTGTAATCCCTTGTGGTCAGTGCACGGGGCCCTTTTAGATTGTGAGGACCTTCCTGTCCTCTGCACTTGTTTCATAGAAGCAGGCTGATCCTGTTTAATTAATTAATAAAGCTCTTTAATATATTGATTAGAATGAACTCCCAAAGTGAAACAGCCGTGGAGCATTCAGGGGCCGTGTTTACCCTCGCATTGTGCTCAGGGCCCTGAAATGGGTACAGCTAAGGTATTCCACAAGTTTGCTTGTTTTGTGGGGGTGGAGGGATGCTGAAGTCCAATTAAAGCCATTGCAATTATTTTTAAAAACTTGAATGATTGATTGATGGATTGATTTCCGGAAGAGAGACTTGCTGGTTATCTTGTGATAAGTCACCAGTTATGAGTAGAAATGAGAGGAGAACTTGCTTCTCTGGTTGGTTAATGGCCAGGCTCATTAGCTGAAATAAATCCAGCATGCCACTTTTTTTTTTAACTACTGAAGAATCATCTGATATGAACGTAGGGTACTATTTTTTTTAAATTTCAAGATATATAGGCAAACAAAGCACTTTGGTTGATTTCACTTAGAAGGATAATGAAAGAGTACCATTCACAAACTTGGAATTTAAAAATGATTAATAAACTGCTTTGCACCACATCCACTCATTTTCTTCTGTAAGTGAGGCCATCAATCAATTGAAAACAAGCCTGACTCATTGATACTATTATTATTTCTAAGCCTCTGCTAAACGTGAAAGCATAGATTGCATTTTTTTCTGCTTCTAAAAACCAAAAGGTTAACTAAGCAGTTTTTAATGTAGAAGACAGACAGCCAAGAAGGAGGAGGTAACAGCACCCCTGATTTACATCATGCCCCAACTCAAACAAGTGCTGGCAACTTGGGGAGACAAAATGAAGCTCACTTGATATGTAGCTGTCAAGTTCAAAACTAGCTCACGGCTTCCTTCCTTCAGCGATCTTACTGGAATTATTGTCTTTCATTCTAGTTTTCAGCATTCCAACAGCACATTCAATGCAAGCGTGTCACAATGTGCATTTGCAAATTGTTTCAAGACCTGAAAGCAACATTCTCAAGAGATAAAATGTGAATTTCTTAGAAGAGGAAGATGAAATATGTTTCATCAAAGCCAACTTTAAAAAATATATAAAACTTTCCATACGGGTGAGGTAGAGAAATGAATGTTCAGAGGTTACAGCCCACCAGGGTTATTTAATCCTAGGAGAATGGCTTCGAGAACACCTATAGATGTGTATAACTGTTATAGTGCATGTTCTCAGTGAAGTGTAATTGCAATTTGCACCTTTAATACTTTATCATGTGTTTCTATGTTTGAAATATTAAGATGTTATTATAGTAGTCTTGTTGTTTCTTTACACAACACATATTTTGTGGGAAGACTACAGTGTGTATTTCACAATTGGTAGTAAGTAATAGTGTTAAATAGTTTTAAAATATTATGCTTTGGCTTTATACTAATTAACGTCAGAATTTAAAACATGTACTTTTCTAAGCTTGTCTAAGAGATCCACTAGGGAGTATAAATCGTTCACAGATGCCTTATCTACAGAACTCTTCCTATAGATTTGCTGTCATTACCGACGGATGCTTTATAATCTGAATGTGCACATGTCTGGCTGAAAGCTTGAGTAATAACCTAAGTATGTCTCGTGTGTGCACGCACATGTGTGTGTGAGTACTTCCTTGAATTCTAGGTTTGAGTTAAACCCAAAACAAATTGGTATTAGAAAATTTCAGCTCCTAAATAAACTATGCAAATTGGCACATAGCTATATACTATTTAGACCAAAAACAAACAAACAAGAAACTAGCTTCCTGGTTTGTAACTATATTGTATCTATAGCCCAGGCTCTGATACTGTGGCCATAATTGTAGGCATGTTCTAGGGAGGGTCACAGGGTCTAGAAAATGAATGGGCATTCAGATAGGGTATGTTTAAGAAAACTGGTCTGCAATGAAACTTGGAAAGGTAATGCTTTATTTTTGCTTATGCTATTTAAAGCATACTTTTCTTATTCCTTGAGAAATAAGAAAGTAATATTGATCACACTTTTTTTTTTTAATTAAGGCTTTTCTATTTTATTTCTTCTGATCCTGTTCTTGAGGATATGTTATTGACTGCCATTTGAGTACCTGCAAAAAAACTGTTTATTCAGGACATAGTCTCTTTCTGAATTTCTGCTAGGTTTAATTGACATAGTGATAAGAAAAACAGGTATAGGAAATGGCAGAGGGCTCCCATCTTTTTATTTGCTTCCCTGTTCAGAAACAGAGTTTTTTCTGTGTTGGAACTTTGGTAAGCTACTCATTGATAGAACCCACCAGTGAGCCAGGATGCTTGAACAAGACTCAAGTATGATCTTCAGCTTATAGACCTATAGGTCTAAGGAGCTATTCATCAGTGTCATCATTATTATTGATGTGGTTTTGGTTAAAAAAAATTATCCTTTAATGGTGCAAATAAAGTGAAACGAGGTAAAATATTCTCCTTTTTGGTATTTATATTACAACTTTATCTTGAATATAGCATAGCTTAGATAACTTATATTTAACTTACTTGTTAAACTTGCAGTCATTTAAAAATCATGACTATGACCTACCTTGCTTTATTTCCCTTTCATTTACTTAAAAATGTGCCATTAATAATAGTTATGATTTCTCTTTACAAAGGATCAGAACAAGACTCTTTTTTTCTGTAAAATGGAACATACCACCAGAGAAGTGCAAAAAAAAAAATCTAAGAATGACTGTGAAGCTAACGTCTGTGTAACCACTACCCTGAATCTCCTTAGCAGCTGCCACACACCCTTCCCACACTCTTCTCCAGGGGTATAGGACTGCACTGGTTTTAGAGCTATTTGCTTGCTTTACTTAAGAGCTTTTTCCCCCCTTTTTACGTATTTATGCATCCCTAAATAATATAATTTAGTTTGTTGGTACATTAAATAAATCAGTCCGTGGCCCTTTGGAGTCAGTGAAATCCAGTGGTTGTACCTGATCATCTCCTCCACCATGCTGGACTGGAAGACCAGAGATTTTCCTTGACATCCTTCCCTGACACCTGCTTTCAGTGCAACCTTATCTTATATCACTGAGCTCTGACACCTTCAGTGAAGGAATAATTTCTTATACAATGGATTTTAAAAAAATATATCAAATGAGATAATACAAGGAAAAAAAAACACCAGGCATAGTAAAGAATATGTCATAGGTACAGTCCTCAGTGACAAAATTTAAGAGCATAATTGGCTGAAAAGTATAAATCCAGAGACAAATGACTAGGATGGTTGACGCTTGGAGTACACAGATAAGGTGAACATAGATGCTGTCTTCCAATATCTGAAAATTTATTGTGGGGGATGGCCTAATTGATGTTGTTTCAAATGGCAGCCCTATGAGCAATGGCTCACATTTTCTGGGCAGTTGCTTGCTGATCAGTGTAAGCTTTCAGAATTCTGGAAAAATGATAACTATCCAAAAAGACATGGGTGTTGAAGTCAGATGGACCTCCTTTTAGATCTTGGTTCTATCCCTTGTTGGATGCATAAATTTGGGCAGGTCCTTGAATATCTCTAAACGTCTGCTAATGGGGATAAATACATCTGTACTGCTTTTGGATTAAATGAGATAATATATTAAAAGCACCAAGGGCAGGATCTGACATGGAGTTTATAATAAAATTGAATGAGTGAGTTCCCCATGCTATAAAGCACTCAAGATGGACATGACCACAGAAGCTTGGAAGAGCAGGAGTCATATCTGTCTTGTTCACCTTTGTATTCCTTATCCTAACACTTAGCAGGTTCTCACTTAATACATTTATACTATATGAAAGAACACAAGAGATGGCTGCCTTGACTGGAGGTTAAAATGGATGATCTTAAACAATTCCTTCCTACCTTAAAAATCTACAATTCTCGGATTAGCTCAGCCTGATTGGGAAGGTGGAAAACCCAAAAGGAGGAGCTTTATCAACTAGATACACCATTCATTAATAAAACAGAGCTGTGAAACCTCACCACTACCCTTCTTATGAACCTCAGGCTTAAGCATACTTGTTCTCAAGCTATGCATTAGGACAGTAGTTCTGAGAGGCTTTTAAAGTTCCCCATGCCAGGCCACATCCTAGACCAATTAAATCAGAATCTCTGAGTGAGGGACCCAGGCATCCATGGGTGTTTTATTTTATTTTTTTTGGATCAATAATTTTTAAGCAGTTTTATTGCGATATAGTCACATACCATACAATCTATATAAAGTGTATAATCAATGACTTTTAGTATAATCACAGTATTGAGCATTCATCAAGACAAAAAATTTTAAAATAATTTCATTACTCCAAAAAGAAAATTCCACACACCCCAATCCCTCTATCCTTTCCCAGCCCTATATAACCACTAATTTAATTCCATCTTTATAAATTGATTTATATTTACATTTTTTATAAGTGGAATCAGACAATATGTAATACTTTGTGTCTGGTTTCTTTCACTTAGCATAATGCTTTTTTTTTTTTGCCTATATTAACATCTTGTAACATTAACATACATATGTTCAGTTTCAAAGAAAAAGTCATATATGCAATATCACCCATATTCATATTTCACATGAGGTTTTACTATGCCATACAGTCTTACAGCTTTTAGCTTTCCTTCTGGTAATATACACGACCTTAGACTTTCCTTTGCAACCACTGTCATACCCATACAATAGCACTGCTAGTTACAAACACCATGATATGCTTTAACCATTTCTATTCATTTCCAAAGATTTACAAAGAACCTTTTTAACAATTCTGTACAGATTAACCCACAGCTTTCCATTTTCTACTCTCCTTCTATTTTCTGGTGACCTATATTCTAATGATTAACTTCATGGGTTTACACAGTATTTTTAGTTCATAATAGCACAATCATACAGTATTTGTCCTTTTGTGTCCGGCATGCTTCACTCAACCTAATGTCCTCCAGGTTCATCCATGTTGTTCATTTCTTCTTACTGCTATGTAATATTCCATTGTGTGTATACATCACAATTTATTTATCCATTCATCAGTTGATGGACACCTGAGTTGTTTCCAACTTTTGGCAATTGTGAATAATGCCGCTATGAACATCAGTGTGCAGATGTCTGTATGAGTCTTTATTCTCAGTTCTTCTGGGTATATACCTAGTAATGGTATTGCCAGGTCAAACGGCAAGTCTATATTCAACTTCCCTAGGAACTGCCAAACAGTCCTCCACAGTGGCTGTACCATTCTATATTCCCACCAACAGTGAATAAGTGTTTATCTCTCTACATCCTCTCCAACATTTACAGTTTTCCGACTTTTTAATAGCAGCCATTCTAATAGGTGTGAGATGACATCTCATTGTAGTTTTGATTTGCATTGATTTGCATTTCCCTAATCGCTAGTGAAGTTGAACATTTTTTCATGTGTTTCTTTGCCATTTGTATTTCTTCTTTGGATATTTGTCTTTGCCCATTTTTTAATCAGGTAGTTTTTTTTTTTATTGCTGAGTTGTATGATCTCTTTGTGTATCATAGGTATTAAACCCTTATCAGATATGTGATTGCCAAATATTTTCTCCCATTGAGTTGGCTGCCTTTTCACCCTTTTGACAAAGTCCTTTGAGGTACAAAAGTGTTTAATTTTGAGGAGGTCTCATTTATCTATGTTTTCTTTTGTTGCTTGTGCTTTGGGTGTAAGGTTTAAGAAACTACTGTCTACCACAAGATCTTGAAGATGTTTTTCTGTATTTTCTTCTAGGAGTTTTATGGTTGTTGTTTTTATATTTAGGCCCATGATCCATTTTTAGTTAATTTTTGTATAAGGTGTGAGATAGAGGTCCTCTTTCTTGGTTTTGGATATGACTATCCAGTTCTCCCAGCACCATTTGGTGAATAGGCTCTTCTGGCCCAGCTGGGAGGGCTTGACCACATTGTCAAAATCACTTGATTGTAGATGTGACGGTGTATTTTTGAGTTCTGAATTTGGTTCCATTGGTCAGTGTGTCTGTCTTTATGCCAGCACCATGCTTTTTTACCACTGTAGCTAGGTAATATATGTTAAAGTCTAGAAGTGAGTCCTAGAACTTTGTTCTTCTTTTTTAAGATCTTTTTGGCTATTCAGGGACCCTTACCCTTTCAAATAAATTTGATAGCTGGTTTTTCTAATTCTGCAAAAAAGGCTGTTGAGATTTTTATTGGGATTGTATTGAATCCATAAATCAATTTGGGTAGAATTGACATCTTAATGATAGTTAGTCTTCCAACCCATGAACACGGACTGTCCTTCCATTTATTTAAGCCTTCTATTTCATTTAGAAATTTTTGTAGTTTCCTGAATACGGGTCCTTTATGTCCTTGGTTAAGTTTATTCCTAAATATTTGAATGTTTTAGTCGCTATCGTAAATGGAATTTTTTTTCTGATTTCCTCCTCAGTTTGCACTTCAATAGTGTATAGAGATGCTGTGG
>JAQZBX010095229.1:0-11948 GCA_029593785.1 Cabassous unicinctus
TGATAAAAACACTTAGAAAAATAGGATTTGAAGGAAACTTGTTGAATATGATAAAGGGTATATATGAAAAACCCAGTTACCTAAATTGGGCTCAATGGTGAGAGACTGAAAACTTTCCCTCTAAGATCTGTAAGAAGACAAGGATGACTACAGTCACCTCTGTTATTCAACATTGTGTTGCAAGTTTTATCTAGAGTAGTGAGACAAGAAAAAGAAATAAAATCATGCAAATTGGAAAGGAAGAAACAAACCTTTTACTATTGCAGATGACATGATCTTATATATAGACAGTCCTGAAAAATCTCCAACAAAGCCATTAGAGCTAATAAAAGAATTCAGGAATATAGCAGCTACAAGGTCAATAAGCAAAAACAAATAGTGTTTCTATACTCAAATAATGAGCAATCTCAGGAATACAGAAAGAAAAAAAATCCATTTATAATAGGAACTAAAACAATCAAATATACAGGAATTAACTTTACCAAGGAAGAAAAGTACTTTTACACAGAAAACTGCAAAACTTTGCTAGAAGAAATAAAAGAAGACCTAAACAAATGGAAAGATATTCCATGTTCTTGGACTGGAAGACTAAACAGCATTATAATACTAATTCTATCCAAATTGATTTACAGAATCAATGCAACCCCAATAAAAATGGAAAAACAAATTATCAAATATATTTGGAAGGGTAATGGGCCCCAAATAAGCAACAACCTCTTGAAAAAGAAGACCAAAGTAGGGGGAATCACACTTCCTGACTTTAAAGCATATTACACTTGAGCATATTCATAGGCCTTAGAGGCAGGCCCCAGGTGTACCCTTCCCATACCACCCCCATCTCCAACACCTTGCACCAGTGATCTTCCCCATCACAGTTGTGACCCTTCTGTGATCCAAAGCCTCTCCAAAACTGAACCAACCAAACAAACAAACAAACAAAACAAATAAAATTTATAAGAAAATGAAATAATAGTTTTAAACCTAACAAATGAAATACAATTTTGTTTTTAAATTTTGAAATAATATAAAAATCATCCCCAAATCTTAAAGATTGGGGAATGAACAATGAACTAAAATAGACTTATTGTTGTTCTATTTTAGACTTATTAATATTTTAGCAATGGAAGAACTTTTATCATTGACATAAAGTCAGTGGACACCAGAGATTCTGAGGGGAAAGAGAGGAAAGAATAGGTGTAATATTGAGGCACTTTTGGGACATTGGAATTGTCCTGCATAACATTGCAATTATGGATACAAACCATTGTATATTTTGTCATAGCCTATAAAATTGAGTGGGACAGAGTGTAACTATAATGTAAACTATAGTCCATGGCTAGTAGTAGTGCTTCAATATGTGCTCATCAACTGTAACAAATGTACCACACTAATGAAGGATGTTGTTATTGTGGGAAAGCATGGGAGGGGGAGGAGGTGGAATATATAGAAATCCCCTATATTTTATGTAATATTTATGTAATCTAAACCTTCTTTAAAAATAAAAAAATAAAAATGAAACAAAGTAGAAGATGAAAAGAAAAAAAAAACAAATTACAAAACTATAGTGGTCAAAACAGCATGGTACTTTAATAAGGATAGATATATTGTCTAATGGAACCTAACTGAGAATTCAGAAATAAAGCTTCATATCTAGGGACATTTATTTTTTGATAAGTCTGCCAAATCTACTCAAATGTGAAAGAATGGTCTCTTCCAAAAATGGTGCTGGGAAAACTATCCATATGCAAAAAATGAAAAAGGACCCATATCTTACACCATGATATGGTGTAAGATCAAATCTAAATATAAGATCCAGGACTACATAACTCCTAGAAGAAAATGCAGGGAAACATCTTCAAGATCCTGTGGTAGAAAAATGTTTTTTAGACATTACACCCATAACAGAATCAAAGAAAGATAAATTGTACCTCCTCAAAATTAAAAACTTTTCTGTGAAAAAGGACTTTGTCATGAAAATGAAAGGATAATTGGAGAAAATATTTAGGAACCACATATCCTATACAGGTTTAATATTCAGAATATATAAAGAAATCCTACAATTCAACAACCAACCATATTTTTAAAAATCGCCAAAAGACTTCAATAGTCATTTCTCCAAAGAGGATATAGAAATAGCAAAATATCATATGAAAAGATGTTCAAAATCACTAGCTATTGTGAAAATGTAAATCAAAATCACAACGAGGTAACATTTCATTACCACTAGAATGTCTACTATTAAAAAATCAGAAAACTACGAGTTTTGGAGATGATGAGGATAAATATTAACAGTCTATTCATTGCTGGTGTTTTGTAAACCTACAACATCTCTAATTGAAAAAAAAAGGAAATGGCCACAGCCACCCCAACCTTCAGTAAACAGCACATTGTTCATTCAACAGCCATCAACACCAAGGCAAGACACTCCACCAACAAAAACACTATGATGCACTGACAGCAAAGATAGTGGTTAACATATTTTAGCAAGAAAAATATTTCTAATTATGTTGTATACATTGTATTGTAGACTTAAATTTATTTCACGTCAAATAGATCACAGTGTACATGCAACTTTATATTCACTGGGAAACCAAAAGGTTCATGTGACTTGCTTTATTAAGATATTCACATCATTGCTTTTGTCTGGAACCAAGTTCACATTATCTATGAAGTATACCCATACAGGTGTGGGAGTGAGTTTGTATGAGTGTGTGATTCTGTGTGGTTATATGTGAGTATGAGATTCGTGTTTACCAGTATGTGGGATATTGATTGTATGAGTGTGAGAGTTCATAAGTGTGTGTTAGTTGAGTGTTTTTATCAATGTAAGTTTGACATGTCCTAGTGTATGAGAGTTTGTGTGGAAGTGACAGTGAGTGTATGTGTTTTCATGAGAGTGAGTGTGTGAGTCATATTCTGAGACTGCACTTCATTGTGTCACAAAAATTCTACATGAGTTTCACCTGGTAAATTCTAGACAATAAGTGAGACAGAAAGGGATGGGCAGATAGGATTCTATTTCACTTCCGTGGAGTCTCTGAACTCACCTTTCTCATCTGGGTCATGAATTGTATTTGAAGGTCTCTGGTGAAGGGATAGAATGTGTCACAGTTACTGTTTGCAACCAAAGAAGGTGTACTTTGCAGATTTTGTGAAAGATAAAAAATCACATGAAGATTGAAAAACCTGAAAAACCAAAAACTTGTTAATGTTTTATTTTGAATGACAAGTCTTGAGGGAAATGAATGTGAGCCCAGGTAGAACTTCTCTGCTTTAATAGGGATCAGTCAGCTGTGGGGGCTCAGGATCCCTGAGAATTCACTGTCTCTTAAACTGGAGGAAACATGACCCCAATTTTTCCCTGTATTTGCTAAGAATGTGACCTTATGGTCTTACCTGGTAACAAAATTTGCCCTCATTTCCATCTCCTTCTTAAATGCCAGCACCTCCAGCACTGCTGCCATTCCTCTGTGAACCCAGTGATGAGCATGGGTGATATGCACATGCCATTTCTCCACATGCAGAAGAAATCTGTCCTTCCTTTCTCTGTCTGTCCTCATCAGATGTTAATATTTTAGTTCCGGTACCATGACAAAATTTACCAGGTTGCAATACCCATTTATGAAAGGTAGGTTTTTCTTTTTACCAATCATTTATTTATTTGGAGAAAACCAAATGTGTCAGTGTCAATGATGGATAATACTGGTGAAATCACAACTTAAAGAATGCTTTTCATATACATCACATACATCTCTTTCAGCATCATAAATGAAGAATCTGAGTTAGATCCTGGTGATTTGTCCAAAGATAAGATTTATCTCTTGCATTAGGACCTTTCTCATGATGGCACTTAAAGTGTATTAAGTGTTAGCCCATGGAAGCCATTCCCTGGGGTCCCAGTATGGAGGAGGAGGATAATTCATTATAAATAAGGTCATCCATTATACACTGTCATTGTTTTTGGCTGCCCAAACCCTAGTCCTCTTCCTATGTGCCACCTCTCCTCTGAGGCTGGAAACCACTCTTGTTTACAGGAAGTAGGAAATCATGGGCAGTGACACAACATTTATTTTCATTCCCTGTAGTAGGAATCATGTGACTTTTTTCCCAGAGGAAAAATGAGTGGATAATTGTACAGGATGCATCATGCTCTAAGAGATGCAAACATGTAGAAAATTGAATGCAAGATTCAAGAATCAGGTTTTAGGTGAGGAAATACACTCTGACCAGGCATTGAACTGAGAGCTGACAAAGAGAGCCATCTCCTGGGAGATCAAGGAGATGCACATAAGAAAATAAAAAATAAGTAGGAGAGGCTTTTCCCTGCCTCTGTACACTCCCTGCCAAAGGCCCTCAGAAGTAACTCTACAACAAATTACTTGGTCCAGTGCCCAATTTGTGCAATGAGCAGGGCAATCCTAACAATTCAGGTGAATCCAAAAATCAAAGAGCAGTGGTAACTCACAGCGTCCTGCCAATAAATCCCTACAAAAGAGAAAGAAATTGAGCATCTGAGTAAACTAAATTCTAATCAGATGCCTAGATAACAGTAAAAAATTAGTAGCCATATTAAGAAAATAGAAGACATGGCCCAAGAAAAGGAACACATCACAGCCCCAGAAGACATGCAGAATTTGAGAGAACTAATTAGCAAGATGCAAACAAATTTCCAAAATCAAATTAATGAGTTGAAAGGCAACATATTTAAACAGATAAATGATATTAAGAAGACATTGAGTGAATGCAAAGAAGAATTTGAAATCCTGAACAGAAAAGTAACAGAGCCCATGGGAATGAAAGACACAACAGGTGAGATCAAAAACACATTTGAGGTATACAACAGCAGACTAGAAATGATAGAAGAAAGAATAAATGATACTGAAGACATAACAGCTAAAATTGAAGAGAAAAAGAAAAGAGAGAGAAAAGAATGGAAAAAATTGAGCAAGTGCTCAGAGTGGAAGGACAACACAAAATGCAACAACATACTTGTCATGGGAAAAGAGAAGGGAAAAGGGACAGAAAGCATATTTGAGAAAAAATAGTTGAAAATTTCTAAAATCTCATTAAAGAAATGAAGTTACATGTTCAAGAAGCACACCGTACTCCAATCAGAATAAAGCCAAATAGACCTACTCCAAGACACATACTACTCAGAATGTCAAATGTCAGAGATAAAGAGAAAAATCTCAGAGCAGCAAGGGAGAAGCAAACCATCACATACAAGGGACATCCAATAGACAGCACAAATTTCTCTTCAAAAACCATGGATGTGAAGGAAGCGGGTGTGGCTCAATCGATAGAGCTCCAGTTTACCATATGGGAGGCCCCGGGTTCGCTTTCCAGGGCCTCCTTGTGAGGGCCGGCAGGCCCACGTGGTGTGGTGGGCTGATGCAGTAAGACGTCACAGCAAGGGGGAGATAAGCAGACACAGAAAAAACACACAGCAAATGGACGCAGCAAACACAAGCAGCAAGGAGGGGGATAAATAAATAAATAAATAAATCTTTAAAAAAAAATGAAAAAGAAAAACCATGGATGTGAGAAGAGAGTGGTATGATACAATCAGGGAACTGAAAGAGAAAAACTGCCAGCCAAAAATTCTTTATCCAGCAAAGTTGTCCTTCAAATATGAAAGTGAGTATAAAATATTCACAAACAGAAACTAAAAGAGTTTGCAAAAAATAATTCACCTTTGCAGGAAATATGAAAGGAAGCCTTAGAACCTGAAAGTAAAAGACAGGAGAGAGAGGCTTGGAGGAGAGTATACAAGAAAGAATAGCAGAAAGGATAACTAAAAGAGTAAAAAGACAGACAAATATAAGATGACATATGAAAACCAAAGAATAAAATGGAGGAAGTAAATAGTGCATTTACATTAATATCCTTGAATGTGAATGGATTAAACTACCCAGTCAAAAGATACAGGCTGATAGAATGGATAAAAAAACATCAGCCATCCATATGCTGCTTACAAGAAACTCACATTAGACCCAGGATAAAAACCAGCTGAAAGTGAAATGTTGAAAAAAGATACTCCATGCAAATAGTAACCAGAAAAGAGCATGGGTAGCTATACTAACATCAGACAAAACAGACTTTAAATGCAAAAAACTTATACAAAATACAGAAGGCCATTATATATTAATAAAAGGGACAATCCACCAAGAAGATATAATAGGCATAAATATCTATGCAACTAAACAGGTGCCCCAAAATACATGAGACAAACTCTCGCAAAACTGAAGGAAGAAATAGATATTTCTACAATAAGCATTGGAAACTTCACCACCCCACTCACATCATTAGATAGAACAACTAGACAGAAGATTGAAAAAGAAACAGAGAACTTAAACAATATGATAAGTTAAACCTTACACACATATACAGAACACAGCATCCAAACTCAGCGGGTCAGACATTCTTCTCCAGTGCACATGGATCTTTCTCCAGGATAGACCACATATTAGGGCAGAATTCAGCACTCAATAAATATAAATAGATTGAAGTTATACAAAACACCATCTTAGATCATAATGGAATGAAACTGTAAATCAATAACAGAGAGCCAAAAAGTAAATTTGCAAATGTGTGGAGGCTGACCAACACACTCCTAAATAATCAGTGTATCAAAGAAGAAATTGCAAGTGAAATCAGTAAATATATTGAGACAAATGAAAATGACAACACAACATTTCAAAACTTATAGGATACAGCGAAGGCAGACTTGAGAGGTAAATTTATAGCCCTAAATGCCTATATTAAAAAAGAAGGAAGAACTAAACTCAAAGACTTAACTGAGCAGCTAGAGAAACTAGAAAAAGAACAGCAAACCAATCCCAAAACAAGCAGAAGGAAAGAAATAATAAAGATTAGAGCAGAAATAAATGAAAATGAGAACAAAAAATCAATAGAGAAAATCAAGAAAACCAAAAGCTGGTTCTTTGAGAAGATCAATAAAATTGACAACCCCCTAGCTAGACTAACAAAGAAAAAAAGAGAGAAGACACAAATAAATACAATCAGAAATGAAACGGGGAATTTAGAAATGACCCCACAGAAATAAAAAGAATCATAAGAGGATACTATGAGAAACTCTATGCCTACAAACTAGACAACCTAGATGAAATGGACAAATTCCTAGGAATGCAAAACCACCCTACACTGACACTACAAGAAATACAAGAACTTAACAAACCAATCACATTTAAGGAGCTTGACTCCATCACCAAAAATCTCACAGCCAAGAAAATTACAGGTGAATTTCACAGGTGAATTCTACCAAGTATTTAGAAAAGAATTAACACTGACACTGTTTAAACTCTTCCAAAAAAATTGAAGAGGAGGGACTATTACCCAACACATTTTATGATGCCAACATCACCCTAATACCAAAGCCAGATAAAGGTACTACAAGAAAAGAAAATGACAGGCCAATCTCTCTAATGAACAAAGATGCAAAAATTCTCAAGAAAATAGTTGCAAATCGAATCCAACAGCATATCAACAAACTTATACATCACGACCAAATGGGATTTATTCTTGTTATGCAAGGCTGGTTCAACATAAGAAATTCAATCAATGTAATACACCACATTAAACAAATGAAGGGAAAAAACCACATGATCATCTCAATTGATGCAGAAAGGGCATTTGACAAAATCCAGCATCATTTTTTGATAAACAATACTTAAAAAGATAGGAATAGAAGGAAAATTCCTCAATATGATAAAAGATATATATGAAAAACCCACAGCAAACATCATACTCAATTGGGAAAGGCTGAAAGCTTTCCCTCTAAGATAGGGAACAAGACAAGGAAGCCCACTGTCACTGCTGTTATTCAATATTGTACTAGAAGTTCAATTAGATAAGAAAAATTAAAGGCATCCAAATAGGAAAAGAGTAAGTAAAACTCTCACTGTTTACAGATGACATGATCCCGTGCTTAGAAAATCCTGAAGTATCCACTACAAAGCTACTTAACCCAATAAATGAGTTAAGTGGCAGGATACAAGATCAACACGCAAAAATCAGTAATGATTTTGTACACTAGTACTGAACAATCTGAGGAGGAAATCAGGGGGAAAATTCCATTTTCAATAGCAACAAAAATCTCAAATACCTAGGAATTAATTTAGCCCAACAAGTGCAGGACCTATATGCAGAAAACTACAAAACAATGCTAAAATAAAATTTAAAAGACATAAACAAATGGAAAGCCATTCCATGTTCATGGATTGGAAGAATAAATATCATGAAGATATCAATGTTTCCTAAACTGATTGATAGATTCAACGCAATACCAATTAAAACCCCAACAGCTTACTTTACAAAATTAGAGAAGGCAATTACCAAATTCTTTGGAAGAGTAGATGCACCCGAATAGACAAAAACATTCGAAAAAAGAAGATTGAGGTGGGAGGAATTTCACTGCCTGATCTTGAAACATATTACAAAGCTACAGTGGTCAAAACAGCATAATACTGGCATAAAGATAGACACATCGATCAGTGGAATAGAATTGAGAACCCAGAAATAAACCTGCACCTATACAGTCAACTGTTTTTTGACAAACCCCTACCAAGTCCATGTTAAATGGACAAAACTGTCCCTTCAACAAATGGTATTGGGAGGACTGTATATCTATAACCAAAAGAATGAAAGAGGATGTCTATCTCACCCCCTATACAAGAATCAACTCAAAGTGGATCAAATATCTAAATATAAATGCCAGGACCATAAAACTACTAGAAAAAAAAATGTAGGGAAACATCTTCAAGACTTTGTAGTAGTTGGTGGTTTCTTGGACCTTACACCCAAAGCATGTGCAACAAAAGAAAAAATAGATAAATGCGACTTCCTCAAAATTAAACATTATTGCACATCACTGGTCTTTGTCAAAAGGGTGAAAAGGCAGCCAACTCAATGGGAAAAATATTTGGAAGTCATATGTCTGATAAGGGTTTAATATCCAGAATATATAAAGAGATGTTACAACTCAACAGTAAAAAGACAAATGACCCAATTAAAAAATGGGCAAAATACTTGAATAGACGTTTGTCCAAAGAAGAAATACAAATGGCAACAAAAGAAAAACACATGAAGAAATGCTCAACATCACTAATGATTATGGAAATGCAAATCAAAACCGCAATGATATGTCATTTCACTCCAATTCAAAAGACAGAGCACTACAAGTGTTTGAGAGGATGTGGAGAGATATGAGCACATTCACTGTTGGAGGGAATACTGAATGGTACAGCCACTGTAAAGAATTGTTTGGCATTTCCAAAAGAAGTTGAACATAGACTTGCCATGTGACCTGGCAATACTACCACTGGGTATATATACCCTGAAGAACAGAGAGCAGTGACACGAACAGACATCTGCACACCGATGTTCATAGAAACATTATTCATGATTGCCAAAAGTTGAAAACAACCCAGATATCCATCAACAGAAGAATGGATAAACAAACTGTGGTCTATTCACACCATGGAATATTATGCAACTAGAAGAAGAAATTAAGTTGTAAAGAAATTCTTTCTGTAATTCATATCATTGTTTTTCTGTGAGTAGACTTTTAAAAATTTATTTTTTAACCTGATTTCTTTTTAAACTAATGTTGTTTGAAAATAATTGGCCTAGATTCATTTTGTTTTGTTTTATTTTTTTGCTTTGCTTTGTTTTCTTTCTTGTGCTATTTTTACCTTTGTTGTTATTTTTCCTTTATTGTCTTCTGTGGGCTTCCTGTATCTGTGGGGTGTAGAGTCTGTAATTAATTTTGGAAAATTCTTGCTATTATTTCTTTGAAAAAATCTTTCTTTCTTTTACTTTTGGTATTCCATTTACACATATGTTGCATCATTTGAAATTGTCCCACAGTTCTTGGAGACCTTAATTTTCACTCATTTTCACTTGTCATTTCAGTTTGGGAAGTTTCTACTGATTTATCTCAGACTCACCGATTCTTTCCTCAGCCTTTACTTTTCATTTATGATGTCAACAAAGATATTCTTCATTTCTGATATGGTATTATTCTTATTTTATTTTGGGTTTTTCTGTTTGATTATTTCTTATTTTAGCCTCCTTTTAACATTATCTATCTACTATTTCATCTTGTCTAATTGTTCCCTTGGTAACCTTTACATAGAAAATGTCTTCTGAATGGTTAGATAATTGAAATGGTCAGATATTTAGGCCAAACATAATTGATGAACATGCATTTCCTACAAATCTAAAGTATGTATAATATGCACTTCCTGAAAATTTCAACTTTCCTTTGAGCCATGTGTCTGTTGCACCAGAGAGGAACTCCACATGGATACTTTCCATACACATAATCAACACCCTCTCAAAGGATGCTGTTACTGTCCAGGGCAGAGTGCATCTATCCCCTGAATCATGTTATGGATTTGAATCTTATTTAAAGGATGAAATTAGATTAATTAATTTAAGGTAAATTTAAGGAGGTGCTCTATCATGAAACTATTAAACAAATGTAAGATGAATTGGTTATATTAACTCAGACAAATCACATTTCTTTAAAATGTGTATAATGAGAAACTAAAGAAGCATATTTCATAGTGATAAAGGAGGTAGTTAATCAAGAAGAAGAAAACAGTACCAACTACATATGACTCCAATAACGGAGCTTTAATAAAATGAAAACATCACAAAACAAAGCTGACCACTCTATAAGAAGGACTGAAACCTATGATTATAGTTAGAAATTATATTTTATCAATAAGCAGTAGAAGATTAGACAAAAGTAAATAATAATATAAAAAGCTTGAGCAACATTTTTCACAGATTTGATTACATTGGCATTGTGGAAACAAATGAAAAACACCCAAATGATAATAATCTGAGGCTGTTTATTCAGGTCTTGTCACCTGTAATAAACCACTATCACTTATATTTGGCAACTACTTCTATCTATTGGTTTAAAGCAACATCTTACTGATATATTTTACCATACCTATTGGCTTAATTATTATTTGCTGTTATACTCACTGTTTTTATGTGTATGTGTGTGTCAGATGTACTAAATCTCCTGAGGAAGGTATTATTCATTTCTACTCCTATGTTGTTTATTTGTATTGCTTGGGTTTGTATTTAATTCCTTTTAAGAATTGCCATATTTTTGTTGAAGTTGACTATCTAACCTTGTGGTCTGTCTACATTTGCCTTTTCAAGATTTTAATATATGAATCATAGTTACATTAAATTTTGTTTTATATTTTAGTTCCAAAATGTAGATCACATCTTATCCACATTCTATTACATTTTCCATTTTGACTGTTCTCTTGCTCTTTTCTTTCCCCAAAAACATTTTGTTGAAAGCAAGACATGGATAGGATAGTGGATATTGATATTGTGGTGGTTAGGCTTATGTGTCAACTCAGCCAAGTAATTGTGCCTCATTGTCTGGTCAAGCAAACACTGGATTAATTGTAATACCAGGACATTTATGGGCTTTAGTCACCAGTGAGTTTATTGCATAGATGGTTGATTACATCTACAATCAACCAAGGAGATTGCCATCAGTAATGAGTGACATTTTGTCCAATCAGTTGAATAACTTAAAAGGGGGAAGTTATTTCAGCATTCAGAGAGAATTTTCCAGCTTGACTTTAGACAGTCAACATCTGGGAACTCATCAAGGGCCTTCATTGGAGCCCCTGGTTTGCAGACTGCCTGTGTAATTTGGACTTGTTCATCCCCATGGTCATGTAAGAGAATTTTTAAAATCTCATACTATTTAGAGCTATCATCTGTCAAATCTGTTTCCCTAGAGCACTCCTTTGGCTGATTAATACAGTTGTATTATTTTATTTTTCTTTATTATTAATTTTTGTTAAAATTCCTCTTTTTCTATTTATGTGACTATGCCCTACTTTTTGATGTGCCTTTTTTGTGGGTGTTTGTGTGCATTCATAATG
>JAQZBX010095230.1:0-11997 GCA_029593785.1 Cabassous unicinctus
ATAAATGGCTCTGGAACATGGGGGGAAGTGGGATTAGGTTCTCAGCTGTAAGCAAAGAGATGTGGAGAAGAAACGTTCCCTTTGACAGACACCCAAAATAATTACCAGTAGCAGTAGGTGGAAATATGTCAAGCCATCAAATGCATGTGACAAGTATTACTTTTTTTTTTAGATGATTTAGATAAGTTTCTGCCCAAGTATAGGATATGAGGAGTAAAGTGCATTTGTATTAAAAATAGATGTAGAATCAAACATTTCAGCAACTGAACAATGGTAAAAGTAACAGTTAACCTTCTGCTGAATGTGATCACATGTGGCTATAGAGAACTTAAATGTTAGTCGGGGATGGGGATGGGGTAGGGTGGGGCTTGGGTGGGGGTGGAGGGCTCCATTCTCAGAATTCCTGAAGGGTAACTGTACGGAATGTGTGCAGTTATTAAATACAGTATTATAAAAATTTACCTATATCTGAATTAGTGAATGATATCAGATATTAAGTACATAAATAATGTGAAAAGCTGTGAAAATTCAGGGAGCTTTTTCTTCCACCTCCACTATCATTTCCCTAGCATGCAAGGTGTCCTAATCATGAATTGACATTCATTTATTCATTCAAACATCAAATATGTACTATGTGCACAAAATACTTTTGGTACTATTCTAGGAGCTGAGAGACAGAGCAGTGAACAAAACATAAAAAATATCTGCCTCAAAAAAGCTCACAATCTAGTCACAATTTATAATGGCTCTAGGTGCTTACTTAGATTACTTCCAATATTGCTAGAGAAATGTTATTCAGGGGATTTGATAATTAGAAGAAGGTATTTTGTAAATAACTTTTCTACTGAGAAATAGATGATGTTGAAAATATTTGGGAGACTAAAAAGATACCCCACCCCCCACCCATCTATGGCCAGTTGATTTTCAACAAGGGTGCTAAGTCTGTTCAATGGGGAAAGAATAGTCTGTTCAACAAATGCTGCAGGGAAAACTGTATATCCACATGCAAAAGAATGAAGTTGGACCTCACCTTACCACACATACAAAAATTGACTCAGAATGAACCAAGGACCTAAATATAAGAGGTAAATCCATAAAACTCTTAGAAGAAAACATAGGGGGAAATCTTCAGAACCTTGTATTTGGCAATGGTTTCTTAGGTATGGTACCAAAAGCATGAGCGACAAAGAAAAAAGTAGATAAACTGGACTTAATCAAATTTTTAAAAATCTGTGCATCAAAGGACAGTATCAAGAAAGTTAAAAGATAACCTACAGAATAAGGAAAATATTTAGAAATCATATATCTGTAAGAGTTTAATATCCAGAATATATAAAGGACTCCTACAACTCATCAACAAAAAGACAAAGAACCTAATTAAAAAATAGGCAAAGGGCTTGAATAGATATTTCTCCATAGAAGATGTACAAATGGTCAATTAGCACATGAAAAGATGCTCAATATCATTAGCCTTTAGGGAAATGCAAATCAAAACCACAGTGGGATAACACATCACTAGGCTGGCTGTTATTTAAAAAAGAAAAAAGTGCTGGTGAGGATGTGGAGAAGCTAGAACCCTCATGCATTGTTAGTGGGAATGTGAAATGGTGCAGTCACTGTGGAAAGAGTTTGGCAGTTCTAATCAAACATAGAATTACCATCATGATCCAGCAATTCTACTTCTAAAGTAAATACTCAAAATAATTGAAAACAGAGATTTAGATATTTGTATACCAATGTTCATAGCAACATTATTCACAGTAGCCAAAAGGTCAAAACATCGATAAATGAATGACTAAACAAACTGTGGTATATTCATTCAATAGAATATTATTCAATTGTAAAAAGAAATGAAATTTTAATGCATGCTACAACATGGATGAACCTTGAGGACATTATGCTGATAGAAATAAGCCAGACACAAAAGGAAAAATTTTCTATGATTTTACTTATAAGAAATATCTAGAATGGGAAGATTCATAGGGACAGAAAGTGATTTAGAGATTAAAAGGG
Source organism: Cabassous unicinctus (assembly GCA_029593785.1). Taxonomy (NCBI): domain Eukaryota; kingdom Metazoa; phylum Chordata; class Mammalia; order Cingulata; family Chlamyphoridae; genus Cabassous; species Cabassous unicinctus. Next base: position 2,014 of record JAQZBX010095230.1, read on the forward strand.
GCTGGAGGAAGAGGGAATGGGGAGTTATTGCTTAATAAGTATAGAATTTCTGTTTGAGGTGATGGAAAATGTTGGTAATGGATGATGATGACAGCACAGCATTGCAAAAGTAATTAATGTCATGGAATTGTACACATAAAATGACTAAAACGGTAAATTTTGTTATATATATATGTTACCACAATAAAAATGAAAAACAAAACCGAAAAAGGAAAAAATAAAAAGATTCCCCAGGCCCCTGCTCATACTTGAGGAACAAGGTCTAAGTGAGAGTCAGGCCAAGCAGGCGTTTAGTGTAGAGTCGTCCTGTTGGTTGGGTGCCACCACTTCTGGGAGGACCCTGTCACCTGATCTGAGAATATGGTTGGCTGATCACAGCCTCAGAACCGTGTTGCCTCTACCTCAGAGTGAGTGATTTATACAGGATGCCAGAGTTGGGCTTTGCTGAACTTACAAGGAAGGTTGGCTAATGTTTCTGTGAATGCCTGCTTAAAAATGTTTGTACAACTGACATAACTTGGTTAAATATTTGCTTTCATTATTACCTACTATCTGCAAATAAGGCTATTGGGGAAGGGATGCTTAACTCCACCTTTGTCTAAACATGAGAGTAACCATATTCACCAAAAGGACTTCCCAACTCTTGATTGGCCAAATTAACTAGATCAGTTTCTGACCAGACCACACTTTCTTCCTCTCCAGGCCTTTGGTCTTCAAAGTGGTTCTGCCTATGATCTCAAACCCTTCTGTCTGCTGGACACCAAGGGCTTAATTAGATCAATTGATCCATCATGCAGTATGCAACCCTCACACTTTAACAGTTTGTCAGAGAGGGCTGAGCTCAATGGAGTGGATTTCCAGGTGCTTGATCAGAACTAGATCTGATAGGACAGCGAGATCATTTGATTTCTCTTAAAATACACAACCTAGAAAGCTATCCACTCTCCTAGGGACATCCCAAAACTTTGTCCAAACCCATGTACTTACTTTATGGAAAATGATTATCTTCATCCAACCATTTTCCTCAAAGCTGTTTAATTTTCCATTAGTAGCATTTATAGAGTATTTTTGTATAGATTACTAACTGTTGCAATATATCTTCATTAATGATGACAACTAATAATTACTGAATGTCTCCTGTGGTCTCTTGGGAGTGGGGGTGGGCAACAGCAAGGTACCTAAAGCACTTAGAAATAAACCCACTGTGTCAATCAGGGACACACAAGTGCATGATAGGAAGACATAGAGCTCCTAGCTCTAAGGCTGATGGAACCTAACTGCAACTGCATGCACATCCTGATAATCATTTAGTAGGGAAGATGTAGTCCGAGAAATGGAAACCTTAATGACCCAGTGCTAAGATGGTTCATAGTAGAATACACAACATTTACAGCATTTCATAACATGGTATATACACTGTACATGCTACGATAGGTTTATTAGTTGATGTCCGTATCTTCTCTGCATTCTTTAGAATTGTTTTAATGATGAATCTAGTTAGGCATAGAGCATGACCCATATCCATCTAGGTATTCAAGGTGAGCACAATGTGGTGGGGAGCCCTTATTGCTGATGAGTGAGCAGTGGAACTAGTACTTGTTCTACAGTGATACTGATGGGTTCTATCCCGAATCAGTGTTACCCGTGGCTTACTAAACATGGCAGGTCTGTGTGAACAAGAAAGAACAGGTGGGTCAGAAGGGGTTGGTCAGCAATGGAAACACAGAAAAAAAGGGAATCTCAGACATGACAGTGTTTATCTGCATGGATTTTCATCCTACCTGAGCAAGTCCCTACTATGGAGATGGACATACCTGGTTATCAGATCCTGATGACGTTGAATATTCGTATCACATAAATAACACCCCTTGCTTTAATTCTCTCCTCTTCAGGCAACCTGCTGATTATAATGTATTTCTATTGGCAATGAAACAAAATTTAATATTCTTTAAAATACTATTGCATAGACAATGCAATATTATATATGTGCTGTTTGAGTCAAGCTTTAATTCTATTGGCAATCAGTTATCTTAATCAAGAATCTACACTCTAAAAAAAAAAGAATCTACACTCTAGAGGTGGTCAGCTAACATTATATCATAAAGTTCCACTTCCCAGGGATGGCACCTTCAGACTTTTCTGTATCCATATGACTAATTAGCATATGGATAATTAGCATGCTTTTTACTGGTGAAAATAGTGGCCCATTAACTAGCATGATTAATGTTAGAAATTAGGTCTCACTGATTAAGTTGCAGATGGTCAAGTTATTTAGATTGGCTTAAAATAGTTTACAGACACTACCCTTACGTGAATAGGGTATTAGAATTGCTAGAGGCCTGTAGCCTAAACCTTTAGGGAATTTGATCCTAAGCAGTCCTGACCCTAATCATAAATTGAGGAGGTTTCCTGGCACCTGATGCTGACTTTAAGGTTAATAGAATCTGGCCTCTGAAAAGTGGTCCTGTCTCCACTGAGAGCCTTTCAGGCAAAGTGCTGATCAGAGCAGAGATCTGGTACTTCACTAGTATTGCCCATAAGTAGTATAAAGTGTGTTGTGCCTGTGTGATAAATGTATACGTGTATGTCAGAATTTTGTTCAAGACTTTCTTTCATAACAACCTGCTAGCCCTTACTCACCTCTACTTTCTTCAGTAGCTACCCCAAAAAGAACCTGAGACCTGTGTCTATCTAAATTGGTATAGGTTTGTGATCTCTTCCCTTGAGATTACTTCTGGGAGGAGAGGGTATTGGTCAGGCCAGTGCAAACATCCATCCACTTTCCTATTAACTAACCAGCATCCTGGTTTTACACATCAGTCTTAAAAGCTTTGTTATTTTTTAATACCCTTACATCTGATCATCCCAATCAAGATGAGTCCCTGAGGCTGAAAAATGGTTGAATACCAAACACCACTGACTAAGGTAAATCCACCAGGTAAGAGTCCTCATGGGAGATTTTCACGGCCCCATCCATCTTCATTGTTGGTAAATATCTGTGTGAGTTGGGCGGTGTGTTAGAGACTGGGGATCATAAAGGAATGCGACCCAGTCACCTCCCTTAAGGAGCTTACAGTCTACTTAGGTCGACAGTCATGATTACATGATTACTATGTAGACTGGGAAAAGCAAACAAAAGTTAAAGAGGAAATTATTCTCAATCCAAGGAGGAAAAGTGAAGCCTCTGGGAAGTACTTCTCCTGTGACTATAACCCAAGAAATTTGGAGCTGTGGATATGATATTCCAGGCTCGAAATTTAGGAGGAAGTAGAAAGGATGGGAGAGTTATGCCAGTCAGAAAAGGAACTGAGAGATGGTGGCTGACACCCCACCTTTCTGGAAGGTTTGGTTATATCACTGCCTCTAGATATGTGGCCTTCGTCTCTATTTATTTTTTAATAATTATTTTTATTAGAGAAGTAGATTTACAGAAAAATCATGCAGAATATGCAGAGTTCCCTTACACCTCCCCCTTACTATTATTAACACTGCATTAGTGAGGTTTCTTTGTTACAAATGATGAAAGAATATAATTGTACTATTAACTATAATCCACTCTAGTTCATTCTTTACATTAGGGTGTATATTTTCACCATATACCACCCTATTTATTAACACCTTGCTCTCATGTAGTACATTCGTTATAATTTTTAAGATTGCCCTTTTTGTGCACAATTGCTTCACCTCCAGCAGAAAGCTTCCTTTTGTTTGTTCTTTCTCTGGGAATCTTGACCTTTTCTGTTTGTTTCCATGCAAAATTTTCTCCCCAGCTCCTATGATTTGTTCAAATTCTCTCCCTCACTCAGTGGCCCCTTTTCATTACACTTTCCAGTTCTGTGGCTCATCCTGTCTTATGGCAGTTCAGTTTGCCACCCCTTTTATCCTGTGAGGCTTTTCAGCCTACAATTTCTTCCCCATTAGTGTATCCCACCAGGGAGCCGGCTGGGGCCCATCCAGAAAGGTCCATTTGTGTGTGGGTGGTCCAGCAGACAGAGGCTGGATTGAGTGTGCACCTCTGCCAACAGTCCTGCCAGTCTCTCTCTTCCCTGTGGGCACTTTCGTATGTGGCACTCCTCAGCCGCTTGTGCTCCACCCTGGGTCTCTGAGGGCTTGGGTCCCCATGCCCGGACACGGTGGGGCTCTCACTCACTGCTGGCAGTGCCTCTATGGCCTACATCCGGGGACCCCGCCCAGCCGCCTCTGCACAACTCCCCAGCTGCCCGGGCTGAGGGAGGCGGAAGGGTCCAGACTGGCTGGCCGTATGTCTCTTAACCGGATTTTGGTGTTTCTTTTTCTTCTATTCAGCATTTGTAGAGCCCTTCTCCAGTCTCTATTGTACTCCAAAGTACCATGCAAATGGGCTTTGCCCTTTATTAGTGGATGACGAGAGGAGATTTTTCCAGAGGATGTCTTACGTCACCACGTTGATGATGATGTCACTCCTCTGACTACTCTTTTTACCAACCTGTTTTCCATAGTGTCTCCTCCATTCCTGTGAGGCACAGGAGCAGAGACTGTTGGGTTTACCAAAACTCTTTCACTCAGTTCCCTTTATTCCACCCATCTTGCAGTGAAACGTGATCCTATAACTGAGTTCTGGCCAGTGGAATGTGAGCATAAGTGGTACGCACACTTCTGGGCCTGGCCCCTGAAAATCTCCCATAATCCCACATTCTCTGCCTGTTCGCTCACTGGATGTTAACACCCAGAGTGACCTCGGAAGTCGGGGGTTGATGCTGGAGACGTGATCAGCAAGGGTCTCTGATGACTGCCTGGTGCAGAGCTCTTCCTCGGCACTCCTGTAGATGCTAGAAATGGCCTTAACTATATAGAAGTTGGTACCCAAAGTGAGGTAATAGACTCCCAGTGAGCAAAATCAGGATTTAATGAAGACTTTCCCCATCCTAATGCCTTCTCGACAGGACTTCATCATTGGTAAGGACCAATGGCTGAAACTGTTGCATGCCTCCTGTTCTGCCCTTTGGTGAGTGAGAATGGTTAGTTCATCTGGCGTGTCCCTGCTCTGCCATTGGATATTGAGTGTGGAAGGTGGGGGAATCAATAACTTTATTTTTCCGTTCATATGTTGCAGGATCACACACACACACATACACACACAAAAGCCACATGCAGGCTCTATTTTTCCGTTCATATGTTGCAGGATCACACACACACACATACACACACAAAAGCCACATGCAGGCTCTATGGAGAGGGCTGTGTATCACTCAGAGACTCCTGGATTTTGAGCTCTGTGGAGGATTGTTTCTCATGGGGATGGAGGGAATGAGAGGAGAGAAGTCTAATTGTAGCAGATAGGGACAGGTGTCCACCAAAGAGTTGAACTGCCCTTCTAGAGATGAAGATTTTTGTTGAGAAATAACGGCCCAGCTGGAGACTCCCATTTTGCAGACCTCACCTTTTATTTAGCTGGGGTGGCCATGTGACTCATTCTCATAATTGGAATATAAGCAGAAGTGATGTGGATTGCTTCTGGACTGAAGTAGTTAAGAAGTACATGGGGGGAGAGGGCGGATGTGGCTCAAATGGTTGGGCGTCCATCTGCCATATGGAGGGACCTGGTTCGATCCCCGGGACCTCCCGGTAAAATAAAATCATATATATAGAAGGTGCATGGGCTGCCAGGCTCTGTGTGCCGGTGAGCCGCCAGGTCCCGGGAGCCAGGCAGCAAGATGATGACGTAACAGGGGAGAGACACAGGGGAGAGACAAGATGAGATGCTCCGAAAACCAGGAGCCGAGGTGGCGCTGGTGGCAGAACACCTCTCTCCTACATTGGAGGTCTCCAGGATCGAATCCTGGTGAAGACTGGAGGAGGAGGATGAGAAGAGATGAAACAGACACAGAGAATTACCCAGCGAATGGACACAAAACAGCAAAAATGGGGAAGGGGGTGTTTAAAATGGATAAAGTAAATAAATAAATCTTAAAAAAAAAAAAAAAAGAAGTACATAGGTTTTCTCTACTCTCTCTTTTGCTGACTACTAGCTAGAAATGAAGGAGTCCAAAGCCCTGGAAGAGAGTGGTATACACAAAATGGAATGAGACTTTTTTTAAAATCACTTTTAAAAAGCCACCCACTCAACACACATTGGCCTGTTATATCAGTCAAAATTAAACTCCAATTGTGTGAAGCTTCAGATATTTGGGTTTGTTAACAGCAGCTTGCATTACAACTAATATAGAAACCTAGCAAACCCCTCATCTTCTTAAGCTTAATGTATTTTCACTCTTCTTTCCCATTTCTCATCATTGGGGTAGGAAGGTTGGTGAGCCAGGAGAAAAGGATTGTATTATTTCAAATGTGACTGCTGAAAAATAACTCAAATATCATGTATATGGAGCCACCAATAGTGCCTTAGCATCTCTTCTTAGCATAGTTTATGCTCAGCCAGAATAGAGATGATATAATGTGCTCTCAAAATTGGTCTATTACATTTGAAAGTTTATTGGCATACATGCCAAAAATATTTATGCCAAACAATTTCAGCCTGTATTATATCCTTCACAAATCAAGGGTAATTTTTAAGAAAACAAAGTTATAGGATTTACAGATTTTATTTTGCCAGTAGCATATGAATTGCTTACTAAGCAGGTAATAGGATTTCTATTCCATGCTGTCCATTGCATGAAAGCAACAGAGAGTAACCTCTGCAGTGGAATTCAGAAATAGTGGGAGATAATTAACTATGATATAAATCTATGCAACCAGTTAAAAGTGAATGCTATAAGGCATAATTTTGATACTTTGAGGAAGAAGGTAAAATGGATAGCAATGCTCCTTAAAGAAAAGCTCCTTAAAAAGAAGCATCCCTTTTAGTTTCCTAGGCAGCTTAAGCAAATACCATGAAAGGGGCTAGGTTAAATCATGGGAATTTGTTATCTTATGGTTTTGAGGCTAAAATGTTGTCCAAATCAAGGAGTCATTAAGGCAATGCTTTCTTGCTGAAGACTGGAGTTCCGGGGCTGGCTGCCATGGAGGTGTCTCCTGGTCCTTCCCTTTTCTTCCAGGTTCCATTGATTTCAGCTTCTGGCTGCTCCCTCTTTGGCCCTCTCTCTCTCTCTCTCTCTGTCTGAATTTCTTTCTCTTATAAAGGACTCCAGTAATAGGATTAAGACCCCATCCTGAGGTGGGCCACACTTAACTGAAGTAACCTCAGCAAAAGGTCCTTCAACAATGAGTCTACACCCACAGGAATGGATTACATTCAAGAACATGTTTTTCCGGGGGTACATACAGCTGCAAACCACCACAGCATCCAAGTACTAGCACAAAAGAGAGCAACAATGTCATTGAAAATAATGTTACTTCATAATAATATATTAGCTGGGACAAATTGAAATTGAAGGACATCAAAATAGATTGATTGACAATCAGCTTCTTTTCCATGTTCTTCATTAAGCAAGAACTGGGCTCTGTTATGTTGGAGAATCAGTTTAGAAGTGGAGAGGATAGTGCCTGAGAACAAGAGTTCTGGAGGCAGCTCACTTCTCCTGGATAAACTTCATTCTCCTCATCTATAGAATGAGAACAATAAGAGTATCTACTTCCAGGTTTGTTGTGAAGACAAAGATAAAATTATGAAAGACATCCCACAGCAAATTACCTAGCACAGAGTAAGCACTCAGAAACTTTAGCTATATATAAATTCACAAAGGAGCTAATGCAAATGTAAATATCAGAGAGCTATAATGACCTAGGAGCCAAAACAATGAGTCAACACAGATTAATCTGAATATTGAACAGAAGCTAGAAAGAGCCAAAGAAGGATTCTTCTCTAGAGCCCTCAGACAGAGCGTGGCCCTGCCAACACCTTGATTTCAGACTTCTGGCTTCCAGAACCGTGAGAGAACCAATTCCTACTGTTGAAGCTACCGGGTTTGTGGTAGTTGTTACAGCAGCCCTAGGAAACTAATGCACAGCCTCTTAATAAGAATGAGAAAACAAAGACCGAGGACGCAGGAAAGTTAAGTAACTTACACATCACCACAGGCTTGTTAATAACAGGACTAGAAGCCAGGTCTGCTGAGTCCCATTGTAAATTATTCACACTAACAGGAAGTGTAATCTAGTGTAGTTAGCCATGCACAAGTTAGCTTGTGTCATGCAGAACTGTAATAAAACACCCATATCCAATACCCCAGGATGAACGCAGAGCTTAGGCAGACATGCCTGTGGCACAGCCCTGCCTGAATTCGGGGAGGCTGCCTCAGGAGTCCCCTCTCACTGAAGGACAGTCCAAGGGCCTGAGCACCAGACCCCCAATTCTTTATCTTCTTGCAAAACCAGCCAGACAAAACCAGGTCACAGAATGGAAAGTCATCAATTTTTTTTTAACAAAATCGGGGAAGTGGTGACAATGAAAGTTATGTTTTAGAAATGTTTATTGATGGTAATTGATCTGGATGCATTGGAAGGGAGTAAACACTGATGCAAAGAGTGCTCAGGGTTGGGTTGGGACCCAGAACACCTCTTCTTATTTCTTTGGCCTCTTCCTTTACTCCCTGTCTTGCCTCATGGCTCCAAACATCTGGCTGTATGAACACCCAAACTGGATTTACTTTTCCTACTTGAATTCTAGGAATCCGATTTCTGGAGGGGTGTGTGTGTGTGTGTGTGTGTGTGAAAGTGATGATGAGATAGAAATGTGTAGAAGTAAAGATAAAAGATGTTTCTATTAGCTTGGGATCTCAGAAATTAAAGCCATGTCACTAAAGGGTATTAACAGGAATTCTTTGAACGACAAGTAATTGCTACTCCAAATACTTCCCACTCCAAAAGCAACAGACCAAGTGTTCTGGTGGGAATTCATTACTGAGTAAACCGAAGGAATAATCAATCCTCTGATGAGCCTTTTAAAAACATTGTTTTGTGCTTCTCACTCATACAGTCTATACTGATTTAAGAGGTAGAGTATCATTTCAAGGGACCATCTGAGCCCTTGAGAAGGGCTCTCAGTAGGAATTCTCTCTCATGACTATGCTGGCAAGGCTCCCGAGCTGGATAATCAGTTGCCCTGTAGACAGCTTTCCACTGGGCAACCTTATCAGGTAGTGTGAAAATATAGACAATCATGATGAATTCAATTTTCCTCATCACCCTTGCCTATATTTTCCAAATTTTAAATAATGAACATATACTGCTTTTGTAAACAGGAAAAAAACCTATGAATAAAAGAGCAGCAGTCCATAATATGGTATATCCATATGATACTATGTAGCAATTATGAAGAATGGAAAGATGTGCAAAATATAATTTTAGATGAAAACAGTCCTGAATGCATAATACTCATTAATAATAACTACTATTAAACTTTAAAATATACATCTATACTTAAACACCCATACATAAACATACATCTATCCTTATATATATATTTCTACACATACATAAATAAAATCTATCCTTACATATGCACACATAAATTTATATCTGTCCTTACATTTATACATATAAATGCACATATGTATTACATGTAAGGTTAGATATATGTTTTAGGGTTAATGTGGTGGCTTAGAGTTATATACCCCAGAAAAACACATTCTTAATCTTAATGCACTCCTGTGGATGCGACCTATTGTAAACAGGACCATTTGATGAGGTTATTTCAGTTAACATGTGGCCCAAATGAATCAGGATGGGTCTTAACCCTATTACTGGAAGCCTTATAGCAAAGGCCACAGAATGAGAAGCCATGGAAAGCAGCCAGGAGCTGGAAGTCAATGGAACCCAAAAAGAAAAGAAGATGCTGCCGTGTGCATTGCAAGAAGCCATTAAGAATTATGAGTCAAATTAATGAGCTTTATGTTTCTGTTGGTGTGTCTTAACTCTTTTTGTGTTTGTTTGTTCAGTGTATATTTTGTTACCTCCAGATGGTAATATTAAATTAACAAATGAAAATTCTTAAAAGAGCTCCATTCAAATGACCAAAAAATTAAATAAGCACTTATATTGATAAATAAG
>JAQZBX010095231.1:0-11944 GCA_029593785.1 Cabassous unicinctus
GAGAAGCCTGCCTTATGTGTGCCCAGTCCACATGCCCCCCACATCCACCAACCATAACCAATAACCCTCCCATGCCATATTTGTCAAAAGAACTTTCCCAACTTTGTCATTTCAACCACATAACCACAAAACCCCAGAATTCACCTGCTCCCTCCCCGACCTTCCCCCCACAGACCAGCACCACCAAACCCAGTAGCATCAATGCATGCTATTGCATCAAGGTCATGGCAAACACAGCACAAATACACACTTCCACCTTATCATAGATTTGCCCATATGGGCATTGACTCACAACCCTCTTTTCTGACTCTTGTAAACATATCTTCCAGACTCTAGTTCTGTGAGTTTGCTCAATTTCCTTAATTCATATCAGTGAGGTCAAGTAATATTTGTCCTTCAGTGCCTGGCTTGCTTCAGTCAATATAAGGTCTTCAAAATTCAACCATGTTATCCCATGTGTTAATACTGCATTCCTTCTTACAGCTGAGTAATATTTCATTGTATGTATGTAACACAATTTGCTTATCAATTCATCTTGATGGATATTTGGGTTGTTTCCAAATTTTGGCAATAGTGAATAATGCTTCCGGGAACACTGGTGTTCAAGTATCTGCTTTCAATTCTTCTCGGTATATAGCCAGCAGGGAGATATCTGGATTTTATGACAGTTCTGTAGTTAGCTTCCTGAAGAACTGCCAAACTGTCATTCACAATGGCTGCACCATTCTACATTCCCACCAACAGTAGAAAATTGCCCCCATTCCTCCACATCCTCTTGAACATTTTAGTCCTCTGTTTTTTTAATAGCCAGCAGTCTAATGGGTGTCAGATGATATCTCACTGTAGTTTTGATTTGCATTTCCCTAATAGCTAGTGATGTTGAGCACCTTTTCATGTGCTTTTCAATCATTTGTATTTGTATTTTGAAGAGAAGTCTCTTCAAAATCACTTGCCCATTTTTTAAATAGGTGTTTTGTCTTTTTATTTTCAAGGTGTAGGATTTTTTATATTTGCTGGATATTCGGCCCCTATCAGATAGATGGTTATCAAATGTTTTCTCACATTGAGTAGGCTGCCTTATCACTTTCTTGACAAACTCCTTTGATGTGCAATTTTTTTTAAGTTTGAGGAGGTCCAAATTATCTATTTTTTAATTTCATTGCTTGTGCTTTTTGTGTAAATTTCATGAAACCATTCCCTAATACATGATCCTGTAGATGCTTCCTTGCCTTATCTTCCAAGTTCTTTATCATCTTGGCTCTTATATTTATACATTTGATCCAACTTGAGTTAATTTTTGTATAACGTGTGTGATGGCATTCTTCTCTCATTCTTTTAAATAGCCAGTTCTACAAGCACCAAGTAATAAAGAGGCCATTCTGTCCCTGTTGAATGGGCTTAGTGGCCTTGTTCAATTACAGCTGACTGAATATGTGAGGAACTATATCAGAACTCTCAGTTCAGTTCCATTAGAATATATGTTTATCCTTGTACCAATACCATCCAGTTTTGACCACTGTAGCTTTGTAGTATGTGTAAAAGTCAAGTAGTGTAATTCCTCCAATTTCTCTTTTTTTTTCAATATGTCTTTGGCCATTCAGGACCCCTTACCCTTCCAAATAAATTTCATATTTAGCTTTTCCAATGCAGTAAAAATGCTGTGGAAATTTTTATTGAGATTCGACTAAATCTGTAAATCAGTTTGGGTAGTATAGACATCTTAATGATGTTTAATCTTCCAAACCATGAATGGGGAATATTCTTCCATTTATTTAGGTCTTCTTTGATTTCCTTTTACAGTGTTGTGTAGATTTCTGCAAACAAGTTATTTACATGTTTAGTTTAATTTATTTCTAGGTAATTGATTCTTGTAGTTGCTATTGTAAATGGGATTTTTTTTCTTGATTTGCTCCTCAGATTGCTAATTATTGTTGGACAGAAATACTACTAATTTTTGCACATTGGTCTTATAATCTGCCACTTTACAGAACTCATTTACAATCTCTAGAAGCTTTGTTGTAGATTTCTCAGGGCTTTTGAGGTATAGGATCATACCATTTGCAGACAGAGAAATTTTGATTTCTTCCTTTCCAATTTGGATGCCTGTTATACCTTTTTCTTGCCTAAGTGTTTGAGCAAGTACTTCTAACATAATGTTAAATAAGAGTGGTGACAGTGGCCATCCTTATCTTGTTCCAGCTTTTAGGATTTCACCATTGAATATGATATTAGCTGTGGGTTTTTCATATATACCCTTTGTCATGTTGGGGAAGTTTCCTTATATTCTTATCTTTTGTAATATATTTATCAGGAAAGGGTGCTGTATTTTGTCAAATGCTTTTTCTCCATCTATAGAGATGATCATGTGATTTTTTTTTTCTTGTAATCTATTTATGTGATGTATTACATAGATTGATCTTCTTATGTTGAAACATCCTTGCATAACAGGGAAAAAACTCACTTGGTCATGGTGTATAATTCGGTTTATGTGTTATTGAATAAGATTACCAAATATTTTGTTGAGGATTTTAGTATTTAAATTCTTTAAACAAATAGGTTTTCCTTTCTTGTGGCTTTGTTTGGCTTTGGTATTAAGGTGATATTGGCACAATAGAATGAGTTAGGCAATGTCCCCTCAACTTCTATTTTTTGGCAGCTTAAGCAGGATTGGTATTATTCTTTCTGAAATGTTTGTTAAAATTCACTTATGAGGCCATCTGGTCCTGGGCTTTTCTTAGTTGATAAGATTTGATGACTAATTTAATCTCATTACTTGTGGTTCGTCTGTTAATTTCTTCAATATCTTCTTTTGACAATGTAACCTGCTTGTGTATTTCTAGGAATTTATCGATTTCCTCTAAATTATCCAATGTGTTGGCATACATTTTTTTAAAGTATCTTCTTATGATACTCTTTATTTCTGTGGAGTCATTGGTGATTTCCCCTTCCTTGTTTCTTATTTTAGGTGTTTACATCTTCTCTCTTTTTTTCTTTGTTAGTCTAGCTAAGGGTTTCTTAATTTTATCAATCCTCTCAAAGAACCAGCTTTTGGTTTTGGTTATGTTTTTTTACTCTCAATTTCATTTCACTCTTCTCTAATCTTTATTATTTCCTTCTTTCTACTTGCTTTGGGATTAGTCTGCTCTTCTTTTTCCAATTCCTCCAGGTGTGCAGTTAGGTCTTTGATTTTAACTCTTTTTTTTAAATGCAGGCATTTATGGCTATGAACTTCCCTCTCACCACTGCTTTTGCTGCATCCCATATGCTTTGAAATATTTTATTCTCCTTTTCATTCATTTCAAAGTAGTTACTAATTTCTTTTGCCATATCCTCCTTGACCCACTGTTTATCTAAGAGTGTGTTTTTTAACTTTGTTATTTTTGTGCCAAATCTGCACTCTGCCCCTTACTAATTTTGCACTTCATTCCATTGTGATCAGAGAAATTACTTTGTGTAATTTTAAACTTTCTGAATTTATTGAATTTTTCTGTGACCTAGCACATCATCTATCCTGGAGAATGATCCATGTGCACTCAAGAAGAATGTAAATCCCACTGTATTTTGTTGTAAGGTTCTGTGTGTGTCTATTAAGCTGACATCCTATAATGTATTATTCAAGGTCTCTGTTCATTTATTGATCCTTTTATGAGATATTCTGCCTAGTGGTGATAACGGTGTATTAAAGCTCCCACTCTAATTGTAGAGGCATCTATTTCTCCACTTAGTTTTTCAAATGTTTGCCTCACGTATTTTGAGGTGCCCTGGTTTGGTGTTTAAATGTTTATGATTTTTCTTTCTTCCTCATAGATTACCCATTTTATTAATATATAGTTGCTTTCTTTGTCTCTTACAATATTTTTGCATTTAAAGTCTATATTGTCTGATTAGTATACCTACACTTGCCCTTTTTTGGTTAGCATTTGCATTAAAATTATTTTCCAACCATTCACTTTTGACGTCCTTGCATCCCTGGATAAAGTGTTTCTTGTAGACAGCATAAAGATGGGTCATATTTCCTTATCCATTCTGCAAATCTGTGTATCTAGATTGGAGAGTTTAGTCCATTAACATGCAATTTTATTGCTGTCAAAGAATTATTTACATTAGCCATATTTTCTTTAGTTTTAGGTATGCCATTTATTGCTTTTACTTAATTTTTTTTTATCTTTTAAGTTATTGTTACCAATAATTTTCTTTTCTACACTCCCCTCCAACCCTCTCTCTCCTTTTTTTTCCCCTTTCAACCTGCAGAACTCCCTTTTGTATTCCTTGAATGGCAGGTTTGTTGTTGAGAAACTCTTAATTTCTGTTTATCTGTGAATATTTTGAGCTCTCCCTCATTTTTTAATGCCAGCTTTGCTGGATACAGAATTCTTGGCTGACAGTTTATTTTCTTTGAGCACTTTAACTATGTCATACCACTACCTTCTTGTCTCTGTGGTTTCAGATGAGAAATCAGCACTTAATCTTATCATGCTTCCCTTGTATGTGGACATCTTTTCTCTAGCTGCTTTCAGTGTTCTTTGTCTTGGGCATTGAGTAATTTGACAAGTATATGTCTTGTGGTAGACTTTTTAGGATTCATACTGTTTGGGGTACACTGCACTTCTTGGACATGTACGTCCATGTCCTGCAAAAGCATTGGAAAATTTTCCACCAATATTTCCTCTAACACTCCTTCTGCCCCCTTTCCTTTCTCTTCTCCCTCTGGGATACTTATACTGTGTATGTTTGTGCATTTTATGTTGTCATTCATGTCCCTAATTCCCTGCTGGATTTTTTCTATCTTTTTATCTATCTGTTACACTGTCTGTCTAATTTCAAATGTACTGTTTTCAACATCACTGATTCTTTCCTCTGCCTGTTCATATCTGCTGTTTTTAATTTCTTGTTTTGTGCCATTCATCACCATCATATCCATTATCTGTTTATGTATGCTTGCAATTTTTTTGGTATGATCCCCCAGTGTATTCTTAATATCTTTATCTCTTTTTTCACTTCATCAGTTGATTCATGATATCTGTTTGGATATCTTTGATTAGTTGTTCCACATTCTGCATCTGTTCCTGTTTTTGTTTTTGTTGTTGTTGTTGATTTCTAGGCATTTGTTTATCTTGATGGGCTTATTTGCTTGTTTAGCTTCTTTTTCTACTCTAGGGTTTTATTTTATTGTTTCTTTAGGTTTGGTAAGGTTACTTTTTGATATTTGGTTCCTTTTATTCCATATCTTTGCAATTGTTTGTGTTCCCCTGAGGAAAAAATTAAATATAAAGACCAGAGAAAAGGAAAGAGATAAGAAGAGAAAAAATAATAATAATAATAATAATACAAAAACGGTAAAAGAGCCATACAGGAGCTAAGAAACTAAGTAATATGAGTTTAAAAAATCATGCAAATACAATAGAATAAGAATAAGAATAAAAAGAAGTGGAATAAACAATCAAACAAAAATATATAGAGAAAAAATAGAATGAATTAAAAGGCTGGACAGATGAGTAGAAAAAAATAAAACAAGAAATAATACATATGGAAAAAAATAGAATGAATTAAAAGACCAGACAGATAAGAAGAGAATAGAAGGGAAGGAAAAAGGGGAGGGAGAGAGAAAAGGAAATAAAGTCCAAACAAGAATTTGTGGAATGAAAGTAAAGCAACAGAAGACAGAAGATAGAAAAATCAAAGAAGAGAAATAAAGTAGGTTTAAAAAAGGAAATAAAGAAGGGGAAAAGAACAAAGAAGAAACAATACAGCAACTAAGAAACAACCCAGGAAGGCCCCTAGGGATCTTCTCAGGCTGCTGGTGCTCCTCAATTAATCACCTTGCAGCTTGCCCTCTGCAGGTGATGTATTCAGTTTTAGTAAATAAAATAAAGTAAAAGAAAAAAAAAGAAAAAATATTATCTAAAAAAAAAAACATAAAAAAGAATAACAGAAGCTCAGTCTATAAATTTCTTTTCATACGAGGTTAGCTGCATGACTTATCTCTCCTTGGATCCCTTCTCTTAGGAGGTACCAGGACTTGAACCAGAGACCTTCTACATGCAAGGCAGGAATTCTCTGACTGTGCCAGTGGCTATATAGACTAAATAAGCTTCTGAAAGCTTCTCTGGCTCTTCCTGCCCCCATTTTCCTTAGGCAAGTTTGACATCTAACAATTTTCAGGGGCCAGGCAAGTTAGGCACCTGTCTCTGCCCCATCCCTGAACAAGTTCTTCTTTCTCAGGGTGGTTGGGTGTGACAGCCTGCCTGAGTAGATCCCCACTTCTTCCCAGAGCTACTTCAGTGCTGGCTGGTGTCCTCCCCAACATTCAAAGGGGACTCAGGTGGCCAAACTCACTGAAAGGAAACCACTCTCCATCCTCTGCCAGATACTTTTTCCTCCCAAGGAATGCTCCCTCCCAATCAGCTGGCTGATGAGAGTCAGGGGTTCTATGGACACTATTTGCCTTGAAGGTGGGGTTTGCCTGCCTGCCATTTCCAGGCACAGGGACAAGCAAATCACAGTTTTCCTTTAGGCTCTTTGTCTTTTTGTCCTGCTCTCTCCTGGAGAATGCTCTGTGGCCTCCTGCTCTGTGGATTCCCAAAACAGCTCACTCAGTTAGGGTTGTGCCCCTTCTCTGCCATTTTTTGCAAGAGAACTTAGAAGTGTCTACCTACATTGATGCTATTTTCCCAGAATTGAGAAGTTAAACCTTCAACTTACATAAAACTATAAAGAAATAAGGTATTCAAAAAATTTGAGAAGGAATAAAAAAGTTGGAGGATTCACATAACCTAATTACAGGAATTACCAATATGCTAAATAAGCAATAGAATATGATATTGCTGAAAAGATAAATACTCAGACAAATACAGCCAAATAGAGAGTTCAGAAATAGAGTCACACATAATCAATTGGTTTTTAACAAATATGCTAAGCAAATATCAATGGAGAAAGCATAATATTTTTCTTTAATGGTGCTGACAAAACTGAATACTTTTTTTGCCAAAAATAGGAGGCATTAACTAATTGTTTGCAGGAAGAAAAAAAAAAGTTTCTTAAAACAGCCTTTAAATAATAATATGAAAGTAAATACTATAAAACTTCTAAAATAAACAGAAAACCACATTTATGTGACCATGGTCTAGTCCTGTTATTTAGATTAAATGCAAAATTCATGAACAATAGGAGAAAATTGGATGTATTATACTTCATCATAATATCTTCTCTGTGAAAGACACTGTAAAGGGAAGGAGCAAACAACTCACAGAATAAAAGAAAATATTTGCTAAACAGCTATTTACAAAAATATGTATTCATAATATATGAACAGCACTCAAAATCAAAAATATGAAGATAATAGAAAAGGACAACAATTATCAAAGTGCAAAAACTTAAACACACTTCACACAGATGGCATCTAAGCCCACAGAAAGATACTCAATATCAGTCATCCCAAGGAAAAATAATTTAAAACCATGATGTGAACTCACGGAACTGTTAAAATGGCTAAATTAAAAATGTATAATAACTGATAATACAAAACACTTAGAATAATACAGAGCAATTGAAACTCTCAACAGTTTCTGGTAGGATGTCAAACTGATGCAGCCAATTTAGAAAATATTCTGATAGTTTCTTATGAAGAGAAACCACTTACACAATGATCCAGTAATCTCATTCTTTGTTATTTACCCAAGAAAAATGAAAAGAGATTTCTACATAGAGACTCATATACCAGTATTTCTATTCCATAATTGGAAACAATACCCATATTAATACACTAGTGAATTCAAAAGCTAACTGAGGTAAATATGTAAAAAGGAATGCAACTCAGAAAGAAATAAAAACAAACTACTCAAGGAGGGAATAAATAAAATAAATAAATCTTTAAAAAAAAAACAAACAAACTACTGATGTATTCACGTACATGGATGGATCTCAAATGCGTTATGGTGAATGGAAAAAGCCAAACTCAAAATGTTACATACAATGTGATTCCACTTAGATCACATTCTGGACAGAGCAACATTACAACAATGGGGAAAACACCAGTGGTGGCCAGAACTGGGGATAGAAAGGAGATGATTAAGGCACAGTGGTTGAAGGGAGATTTTAGGATGCTGTAAAGGTTCTATAACTTGATTGAAGTCACCTAAGTGTATATGTTTCTCTAAATTCAAATAACTGGCACACATAAATGGTGTATGTAAGCATTTATATTAAAATGACCCTCATTCTAAAAAATACCTGTTACATAAACTAATCTTTGCTTCAGAATAAAAGTTAGCTTTATAGGAAAGATAGTGACTAAAAGACAGTATAAGGGAGTCTTCTATAGTGTTGGCAACATTTTGCTTCTTAGTCTTAGTCCTGTTTACAGAGCTATTCACAGAATATGAAAATTCATTAAGTTTTATACATTTAATATTTGGACCTGTCTATGAGTATTTAAAAATATTAAAAAGGAAAACAAATTTATTTTGTTTTACTTTTTCTAAAAAATTCTATAAACGTTTCTTATGTAAATGTTCTTTGAATCATTTGTATCATCTTACTTATTATTCTCTTATTAATGAAATGGTTTATACATTTGTGTGATGTAATCATTTTAAATTTGTATGAGTCAAGATGTTTGCATTTTGAAAATTATAGTTTAGCATATTTTATTTCTGCCAACTTTCCTCAAATCTTTACCTTCCTTATTTCAAAATGATTTTATTCATATCTATCCTTCCATGTTTTTCTTTATTTAACTGTTCTTTCTATGCTGACTACTCACTCTTGTATCTTAAAATTATTCTTTATTTTTGTCTTTGTTTTATTTTTAGTAAATTTATGAATTCTTTGAAACATGTATTCATATCCTCCTGATGTCTATCAATATCTTTTCAGATTAATGTAAATATCTTGATGATTTAAACATCAGTTTAAAATTATTTTATATAATTTAAATATAATATATTATGGTATCTGTTTTCTTACCATATGGACTTTCTGAGACCTATATCATCAAGAACTTCTTCCCTTATTTGAAAGTTTCCTTCCAGTGTTCTGACCCACTCATTTTTCCTCTGCCTGCCTTGTGCAGTTTCACTCAACTTTATTTTTAGTATTTGATTCTTTATCTCTTTCTCTTTCACATAGAGTTTTTACTCAAATATCTTCTCATCTTTTAAAGTGCGTCACTGAAAAGAATACTTAGTGTCATTATGCATCACTACTTTAAGATTTGGGCTCCAATGTCCCCCCATAATGTAGGCCCATTATATACCCTCTCAAAAATATGTCAGACCCTCAATGACATATTAAATGGCAACATGAAGTTAAATATTGAACAAGGCATTTGAATGAATGGTGAGCTGTCATACAATTTTTAATTAAATCATAGTGTATCTTCCTAATACATATCTTGATTAAGTCTGTTCAAGAAACCCAAGAAAACCTAAGATACCTGAGAAAATTTTAGAAATTAGCTTGTAAAATGTTATAATATACAATTCTTGGCTGTAAGTGCCATCTGAAATGGAAAAGACAGGAGAACAAAAGAAAAATAAAAGAAAAAATGGAACAGGGTCTTAATGCAAAAGGTACAAACACATGCGTTAATGGTGCCCCAGAAGGAGAAGAGAATGAAAAAGTAACAGAAAGAATATGTGAGGAGAAAACAACTGAAAACTTCCCAACACTTATGAAAGACATAAATATCAATATCCAAGGACAACACACTTTAAAAAAAAAAATCTGAATAGGCCTACTCTGAGACACTTACTATTCTGAGTGAAAAACATCAGAGATAAAAGAGGATTCTGAAAGCAGCAAGAGTATAGCAAAGCTTCACATACAAAGGAATTTCAATAAGATTAAATGTTGACCTCTCATCATAAACCAAGGTGGTGAGACGAAAGTAGTATGATGTATCTAAGAAACTTAAAAAGAAAAACTGCCAGCCAACAATTCTATAGTTCAAAAATGACACAAACAAGTTGAAAGTGAAAGGTTGAAAAAAGATACTCCATGCAAATAGTAAAAAAAGAGCTAGAATAGTGATACTATTGGACAAAAATAGATTTTAAGTGCAAAACTGTTGTAAGGGATGAAGAAGTTTATTATATATTATTTAAAGGGACAATTTACCAAGAAGAAATAGCTATAATAAATATTTGTGCACCTAACCTGTGTTCCCCGAGATATATGAGGCACACATTGGAAAAACTAAAGGAAGTAATAGATGACTCCACAATAATAGTTGGTGGTATCAATACACGACTCTCAGTATTGGATAGAACATCTGGACAGAGGATGAATAAGAAACAGAGAGCTTGAATAATATGATCAATGAACCAGACTCAGGAGACATTTATAGAACATTGCACCACAAAACACAAGGATACACCTACTTTTCAAGTGTTCATGCTTCTTTTTGCAGGATAGACCATATTTTGGGTAATAAGACAGGTTTCCATACATTTAAAAAGATTGCAATTGTACAAAACACATTCTTTGATCATAATGGAATGAAGTTGGAAATCAATAATGGATGGTGTGGCAGTTTCATATTATTTACAAATTCCAAAAAGAGATATTGATTATGTTTATAAACTGGTCTGGTTCTCTGGACATGATACTCATTGAATGTATTAGATTCAGCTGAGACTTCTGATTAAATTTTGTTAAGATTAAGGCTTTGATCCAACCACATCATTAGAGTGTGAATCAGCATTGGTCCCCAGCCCCTGAGGGCATGTTAAATTAGATTCTCACATGTAAGTAAACACACAGAGAAGAACACTGAAGAGAAGAGACAATTCATTAGACACAGCAGAGGCCCTTGGAAGAGAGATGAGCCTGAAAATCTACAGCTGACCTGTGAAGAGACCAGAGAAGCTGATCCTAGAAAGAAAAGAGCCCTGGGGAGAGAGATGAGCCTTATGCCATCCTACAAATGAGATGGGAAGAAGCTGGGCCCATGGAACCTCAAGAAGAAGACAGAAGGTTGAACCTTCACAGAAGTTGCCTGCCATCTTGCATCAACATTTGGAAACAGACTTTGGATGAGAAAGTACCTCTTATAGTATCTTGAGTTGGACTCATGAGGGCCTTGTGAGTGTAAGCTTCTACCCCAAATATATACCCTTTATAAAAGCCCTCAGAGTTCTGGTACTTTACATCAGCATCCCTTTTGGCTGAATAATAAAGAAATTGGCACAAAGAAGTGCGGTGGTGCTTTTGTAATTACCAAAATGCTGGTAATTTTATAATTGGGTAAAGGGTGATTTTTGAAGGAATTGTGAAATGCTTGACAGAAAAAACAGATTGCTTTGAAAAGACTTTTTATAGTAATATGGAGGCTAAAGTCATTTTTGATAAGCACTTAGAAGAAAATAATTGTAAGATGCTTGATAGAAAAATCCTAGAGTGCTTTGAAGAGACTGTTAGTAGGAATATGGATGCTAAAGATACTTTTTATGAGGGCTTAGAATTAAATGATGAAAATATTATTGAAAACTGGAGGAAAGGTGATCTGTATTTTAAAGTTGCAGAGAACTTAGCAAGAGTAACTCCTGATATTTTTTGGAAGACAAAATTTGAAAATGGTGAGCCTGGGCATTTAGCTGAAGAACTTTACAAAGAAAACACAAAGAATGTGGCTTGGCTTCTCCTTGCAGCTTTTAGTAAAATACTAGCTAAGAGAGATAAGCTGAGAACTGAATTGTTGGGCACGGTGAAACCAGAAACTGATTCCTGAAATTCCAAGCCCCTGGAAATCAATTCCCCAGATTATAGTGTTGCATTTGAACAATTAACCAAACTTGGAACTTATAAGTCAGAATTGAAAATACAGTTATCCAAGAAAGACTTGTGGAAAGTTTTATTCTCTCATAGCTTGGACCACTGCTTCTTATATGCTAAAACAACAAGCTTTCTGCAAAACCTCTATGAACAAAACCACTGTCAGCCTGGA
>JAQZBX010095232.1:0-11941 GCA_029593785.1 Cabassous unicinctus
CAGATAACATGACTGCAAAGATGAAGTCATAATATTCAAAGGCCAGCCCAAATGTAAGCTCCCCTTCTCCCTCCCAAGGCATTTCTCAGAAACTCAGGTCTACCTAATACCATCACTTTGTCCTTCCTTCTTCAGTATCTCTACAAGGTCACACAACAGCTTTTATCAACCAGGGAAAGAGAATAGCACAAGGTACTTTTATTATTTCTACTTGTTGTCACTGCCACTAAAGCAGCCTAGGACAACACCTAGGGGATTATTCCCTTCTGACTTCCACTGTAGTATGTAGCAAAGTGATTACTTTACCTACATGTCTCATCTTCCTATACCATACCTTTTCATAGGGTTCTTTTTAGAAATAACTAAATATGGATTAGCATGTGGTAATTGCATGCCTAACTTATTATTATTCCTTAGATAATCAATTAAAAAATTAGGTCACCAAATCAAATAAATTGTCACAATACCCAATGTGGCAAAGAGCCTATGATATGTCCTCACAGATGCCAAATAGGACTAAAATTTTTCACTCAAGTGATAGTGTATATCTGCTATAATAGCAGGTAAGAAAGAAAAAAAAATACTGGGGGTAAAGAAGTGCTTTCCATTACTATTGCTTTAGGAATCTCAATATTTTTATGTTTGTTTCTTTGTGTCCTTTTTACTGAAGATAACTCACATGAAGTTTTAACTTTAAATCTAAGGGTCTTTTAGAACACGGTGGCTTAGACCCAGGGGTTTCATAATATTTGTGCAAATACCTGTAATCATTCTTTAGAGGAAAAACAATGCAAAAAACACATACCTCTAGGAATTCTTCCTGTTCCTTGACAAGTGGGGCAAGTGACACTATCTCTGCCTGTAAATTCCACATATGGAAACTGAGAGACATCTCCACTTCTTCCATCTTCATTATGGATTTCACCATTAACTAATCCATTCTTCATATTTTCAGTTGATGTGACTCCATCATAAGCATCTTCTTTATTTGAATGCAAAGGTAAATGAGAAAAAGATTTCCCCATGTCTAAAGAAAAAGAAAAATCTTACAGCAAACTTCAGGAAAAAGGTACACTCAACAACATTTTGGGATATTTACACCAATCTAATTAATTTAGAACAAATTTAATGAAGTATTCAAATTATCTTGGACTGCAATTATATTCAATCAAAAATTTAAAGTAGTATTTTTCAGCCTTTTAAAATTCACACCCCTTTGTGATAAAATCCACAATCCTCACATCTTCAGATTCCAGCTTTAAACATTTAAATATTTGCAAGGACAAACAACTCAAAAACCAAATCCTGCAGATTTTTCTTTGATTCAACAGTTGGCAGAGTTAAAATCATGAAGCTAAATTCCAAAATATTAGTGTGTCAATACAAAGCAGCAAAATTTAGAATATTAACTTCAAAAATTTAGGACAACAGAATCAAAAATAGCATGAGGAAAATTAAATACAAATATAAAAGCCAAGTAAGAAAAAGTAATTAGTACTAACTAGTTCCTATACAAAAATAACTCTCAGCAGGTAGGTAATGTAATAACACTGCAGTTAAAATCACAGAATTTTAAGGCTGAAAGGAACTTAAAAAGTCATATAATCCAATCTGCCAATATTCTGAGAGAAAATTAACAAAGGAATAAAGCAGGATTTAAAAATAACATATTTCTTGTTTTTAAATTTGACCATATGTTTTATCTGTTCTTAAAGACTGATTATAGACATTCATAAAATAGGTAAATTACATTTTAAAAAATCCTCATTGATTTGAACAGGAAAACTTCCTCTTCAAATAATTCATCCTATACTTACAACCACAAAAAGTTTGCTTTTTAAAATTGACATGCCATCCATTTGCTGCAAACACAGTACAAACAGTAAGATAAAACACTATACTAGACAAAATCGTAGAATGAGGAATTATTTTCAATATATATATTTTATATGTACAAGTTGCCTATATAAGTTCAAAAACAAATGATCTCTGACTTCTTTAAAAAAGCATTATCTTGAGTTAGCTCACTTTAAATCCCAGCAAAAACAACACTCGCCAGCCACAGGTGGTTCCCAAGTGGATTAACATCATCAGTCCACACACTGAGACTTAAAGGCCTATTTGGGATGTTGGATGAGCTGGGATAAGTGACCTCGGCAAGCCCTCTGAGGCACCTTTTCCAGGATCTGTTAATACAGCAGGGGCTTCAGGTGCATCTCATTGGAAGGCCTTGGGGGAAAGTCAAGTGACTCTCACCCCGGGCCTCTTCTCTATCCCTATCTAAAAGTTGCCTGCATAGGTTCTGCCTACGTATGTTTCGTCAAAGCGACTGGACAAACCCTAGGTTTTGTCATGTACTGGGCATGCCTGCCCTTCCTGTCAGATTTTCGTCTGAGCGATCACTGAAACAAAGTTCCATTACTTTTATTCTTGGACACTCGTTGGTTAAAAAGAGGGGCTAGAACCTTTCTCTTCCCTGTGCTCAATGTTACTATCGCAATCTCTTAATTTACTGGAAAAAAATACAGATCACAGACTCAGTCTTCGGGCGGACAGCGGCGGGGCGGGGGGAGTATAGCACCCCATTCCATTTTAGTGGGTCGTGATCTCCTGTGTAAACACTGGTTTTAGTTCTGAAAGGGCTTGGGAAGGAAGCAAACCAGCACCTTCAAACAGCTCCATAAACAAAACACTAGCACCCAGCCTACTCTTTAAAGATTAAAATGTATATATATACACACCCAGGCAACCGTGTAAGAAAACTCAAAAACAGCAAAACAAGGACCAGATGGCCGCTCAAGGCGTGGAGGCTTGAATCAAGCCCAATGGTCAAGCTTTGGTCGAACCGAAAGCCTCTTGACAGGACGCGCGGCCGAGGCAGGAGGAGGTGTCACAACACCTCCACCACCGAGCTCTGCGCGCCGCCGAACCCGCTCCCCCGCGGCCTCCCCTTCTCCTCGCCAGGCCTGGCTTTTCCCAAGTCGCCGCCGCTCGGCCCTGCTCCAGCAGTGGAACTGGAGGTCGCGCGTCCGGGGGTCTCTCACCGGCACGCGGGGCACCGCTCAGTCCCGGGCTGCTCCGGCGCGGAGAGGCCCGAGGACGGGATCACGAGGTCCGCAGTCCCTAAAGAGAGGGCT
The DNA here is from genome assembly GCA_029593785.1 of Cabassous unicinctus. Classification (NCBI taxonomy): domain Eukaryota; kingdom Metazoa; phylum Chordata; class Mammalia; order Cingulata; family Chlamyphoridae; genus Cabassous; species Cabassous unicinctus. The sequence goes on from JAQZBX010095232.1 coordinate 3,138, forward strand.
AGAGCAAGGGGGCTGGGAGACCTGGCGGCTGTGGGCTGAGGGTGGGGGAGGGGCGGCACGACGATGGCATCAGCGGAGGCCGGCAGCTGCGGCAACCTGCGGCCGCGCCTGCGCAGAGCCCTCCCAGGAGCAAGGGCCTGTGCGCCAGCGGCGTACAAAACGCATGCGTCCTTAGTTTGTCTTCCTGAAGCCAGGAAGCACCGCAGGGTGATTTCGTTCCCTTGCGGTTTCGTTACCTTCTTCTCCCTAGACTTAAAAGCAAAATCTGGCCACCCTTGGAAGAAGTAAGAATAGCCCTTCCTCCTTCCTTTCCTTTGAGGCTATTTCCTCTTGTAAAGGGGGAAATCATGCCCAGTCTGATTCAGCCGTCAGCTGAGCAGGCCCTTCGCCCCACTCCCTGGGAGTCATTCGTGACACATCTGGGACATACGCTTGGAAGACTGAAAGTTATATTTATTTTAGCTTAGAACGTATTGACCCCTAGAGAAAGGAAATTGCAAACGGACAGGACCTCTGCTTTTTGTTTGGTTTTCGTTTTGCTCATAATATATCGCGGCCTGATACTGATCCTTAATTCAGTGGTTAGTTACAGGAGTGTAGGAGACTATCCCAAATCCAAGTGTGTCAACTCATCCCTGTGGCTTGGGGCTCACCCCAACATCTCTAAACCTAGGTTTTCTCATTTAGAAAATGAAAATCACTGCCTGTGGAGAGGTTAACATTGAATGAATGGTATCTATTATTACACTAATATTCCTCTCCATCATACCACAATCATCATGAACAGAAGGATTTATAGACAATAAAAAATAATTAAAGCAAAAAAAAAAAAAGAAACAAGTTACAACTGAATATCAGACATTGCTTTTACTAAACTTCATTGTTCATTTTCTGCCAACATAAATGTAGTAGTCCCCTTCCTCCTGGTCCCAGGCTGCCATCCATTTCCCAGGGGTCCAGTCTGACTCTATGAGCTTTTTCCCAACTGCTTTTCTGTACCTCTTGGGGCTCAGAGTACCCTTTTCTCAAGCTGCTACAGGTGAAAACTGAAAATTCCTTTTAGAGCAGTTTGGCTCTTCCTTTTTCTCAACCTCTTTCTTATAAAACTAGCCTAGAAACTTCTCTTTTATAACCAATATTTCCCCTAATGCTGGTTGCCAAACACAGCAATCTCCTGCCTATCTTTTAGAATGCAGTGACATCTACTAAAATTTAAAATTTGGAATACTTTCTTCTTTTGTTCCTCTATTCAAAACAGAATAACTAAAATATAAAATACTAACCTATAAATATGCAGATTCTCCCTCTGAAATGCCAATATTCAGTTCAAGTACTGGAAGAGAGTGTTTATTCTCTATACCAGTACTGAGCAACAGAAAAATAAGCAAACAGCAAATGCAATCCATGTAGGTAATTTTTAAATTTTCTAGCAGCCATGTTAGAAAAAGTAAAAAGAAATGGGGGAGATTAATTTTAATAACCGAATATGTCAAAAATATTATAATTTTGACATGTAATCAATATAAAACTTATTAATGAGATATCTTACATTCCATTTTTCATACCAAGTTGAAATTTGGATATATCAATTCAGAGTAGACATTTCAAGTGCTTATTAGCACATGTGGCTAATACCTACTCTTTTGGACAGCACAGTTCCATACTGACACAAAACACTAATAGAATTCCTAGGATTTTTTGATTACCTATAACTAAAAACTTTTAGTTTGTGAGAAAAGAATAGTATTTATACTTCACATGATGGTCTAAAGAGATTTTTGTGCTAAATCCAATTTTTCCTTTAATTTTTTTCCTTGTTCTTGTTGGTATCTCTTCCTAAACACTACCTTTTAAAATTCCTCCCCAATATGACTCCTAAATTATGACAGGTAGTCACAGCCATGCCTATCAACATAATTATTTCTTATATTTCCTAACATGAGCTCCCTAACAAAGTTCCTTGAGAGTTCTCATGAACCACAGATGTGCACAGGATGACCAGGTCATTTTCAGAATTAACACAGAGGAGTCAGTTTGGCATACCTACAAAATGTGTGTTAGAATATAAATTTTAATGTTCTGATTCCAAGTTGTCAAAATTTCTGAATATCCCTGTGAAATAGAGGTTTGATTCTCCTGTCAACCAATATTAGTCTTCAAATTTCAAACACTAGCAACTAATAATGGTGGTTTTATATTAGTATATAAAAGTGAACATTGGGCATCAGTACAGAACAATATCCATTCAAATCAGTTTTCTATTTTTGACTAATAGACTAATTAGCCAAAGGAGTGCTGATGCAAAATACCAGAAATCTGTTGGCTTTTATAAAGGGTATTTATTTGGGGTAGAAGCTTACAGTTACCATGTCATAAAGTGTAAGTTCCCTCACCAAAGTCTGTTGCCACATGTTGATGCAAGATGGTAGATGATGTCTATGAGGGTTCAGTCTTCCTCCTGCTCCCAAGATTCCATGGTCCCAGCTTCTTCCAATCTCAGCTGCAGGCTGGGACAAGTCTTGTTTCTCTCTTGGGCTCGTTTCTCTCCGGGTTCAGCTGCTCTGTTCTCTCCACAAGGCCAGCAGTAGATTATCAGGCTAACGGCTCTTCTCTCTTCCCCTGGCCTCTGCCATGTCTAATGGAGCCTTCTTTCCTTCCTCATGTATCTGCTTCTCTGTGTGTTTACTTCCTGGGGCTGCAGTATCAAAACTCTAACTTCCTCCTCTGCCATATTGTTTTCTCTGTGAGTCTCTCCCCACCAAGGGGCGGGGACTCAACATCCTACTAATGTGACCCAATCAAAGCCTTAATCATTATTTAATCAAGTAAAAGGGAAACCTCTGAATCCAATCCAATCTAATATGCCCAGAGGAACAGACCAGTTCACAAACAATCCAATATCTATTTTTGGAATTCATAAACAATATCAAACTGCTACAGCATGTTTCCTCTCTAAGAAATCAATCTCAAAAATACTGTCTTTCCCTTCATTTCACTTAAAATCTAGTGTGGCAGACAGGTAAATTAACAAGAACAATTTCTCTGCTAGTTAATGAGGTTGAGCATCTTTTCAAGTACTTATTTATCACCCTCACATTATATTTGGTGAAGTGTCTGTTCAAAATTTTGCCCATTTTTTTATTGTTAGTTTTTTTGTTCTCTACTGAGTTCTGAGAGTTCTTTATATATTCTAAATACAAGCATTTATCAGACATATGCTATGCAAATATTTTCTCCCAGTGTGTGGTTGTCTTTTCATTCTCTTAACTGTCTTTCAAAGAGCAGAAGTTCTTAATTTTGATGAAATCAAAGTCATCAACCTTCCTTAAAGTCTAGTAGGGAAGACAGTTAATTAAATCAATAACATGATAGTGCTATGGTAAGGATTTACACAGAATGCATAGAGAAATGGCATGTGATTGAGATTAAGGGATTATTGAATACTTCTTGGAGGAGGAGACACCTGAGGAGGAATTAGCTGAGTAAATGAAGAAATGAAGTTGGAGGCAGAGAGAATAGCCTGTGCACAGCTAGTTTGGTATATTTTACTACAGGTATATCTGTATAGCTGGAGCATAGCCTATATGTGTGTAAGGGCAGAACAGAAAACAACACTAGGCTGAAAAGGGGGAAAGCTAATTGGTTCTGAAGAATCCTATATATTAAGGAGTTTTAACTTAATGCTCATCATTAGTGAGGATCTTTGAAGGATTTAAAAAGGGTGAAGTCATATATGCTTTTTAAAAAGAGTATTCTGGTTCATTGCCATAAATGAATGGGGGTGTGGAATGGGAGAGATATTGGAAGCTGAGAGACCAGATGAGAAGTATGTCAGTGATCCAGGACAGAAATAATGATACTGGAGGAAGTAGAAGTAATTGGAAGATAGAATAAGAAGGATGTTGTACCCATTGATTATTTCCTGAGAGAAAATGGAAGGAGTAAATGGAATGGAATTTGAAAAAAAAGGAGTTTTACAGCTTGAATAAATTGGTTATGTGACTGAGAATTAGCACACATAATTTGAAGTTGTACTTTATTCTCTGACAAATTAGTGGAGTGGAATCATTGAGGTGGCTGGCAGACCAAGCTGATCTTTAATAATAGCTAGTAGTAGTCGAGGAATAGAAGCAGCCTACTACACTCAGAATATATCCTCATATGTTTTGCAAATTGGAGATTATTGGGATTCAGGATTCAAATTTCTCCAGAAGTATAATGTATTGGTATCTTAAGGTTATGTGTTAATCAGAACAGTAATCTCAGGTGAGACAGCAACTCTAGTAAGTGGCTTGGGAGACAATGGACTATTCAAATTGGAGTTCTAGTAATTAGAAGAAAGGAGAATTTACAGATTTTTAAAAAGATATCAGAGGTCAGAGTCCATAACATGTATCTAAACTATGGCCCAGCAATCTACAGGGACATCAAACATATGCCCACAAAAACAGTTGTATAATAATGTTCATAGCAGCTTTACTCTTACCAGGCCAAAACTTGCAGGAAAAAAATAAACAGCTCAAATATCCATCAAAGGGATAGTGAAAGTGATGCACATTCATACAATGGAATACTACTGAGCAATAACAAGGAACAAACCACTGATAAAGGAATCTCAAAAAACATTGGGCAAAATCATTTAGAACTAAAAAGAATACATGCAGTATGATTCCATTTATATGAATTTCTAAAAAAGACAAAACTAATATATGGTGATAGAAATCAATAGTGGTTACCTCAGGTGGGAAGCAGAAATTGACAGGAGAAGGGACCCAGGGGAACATTCTTGGATTATGCAAATGCCAATGTTCTGTATCTTGTTTTGGGTGATAATTACAGGGTTATGTACAATTGTAAATTATACTTTATTTTAGTTTCCCTGGTTGCCAAAGCAAATACAATGCAATGGGTCAGCTTTAACAATGGGAATTTATTGGCTCACACTTCTGAGGCTAAAAGAAAATCCACATCAAGGCAATGCTTTTCCCCAAAGACTGTGGTGTTCTGAGACTGGTTGCTCGTGATCCTTGGTCCTTAGCTTGTCACACGACAAGTCACATGGCAGCATCTCCTGTTCTCTCCCTTCTCTTGGGTTCCATTGATGTTCAGTCTCTGGCTGCTCCCTCTATGGCCTTCTCTCTGTCTGTCTGAGTTTCGTTCTCTTATAAAGGTCTCTAGTAACAGGATTAAAACCCATTGTGACTGAGATGAGCAACACCTTAACTGAAGTAACCTCATCAAAAGGTCCCCCTTACAATGGGTTCACACCCACAGGAATAGATTAAGTTTAAGAACACATTTTTCAGGGGTATATATAGTACCAAACCATCAAATGCTTCAATAAAAATATTCATACAAAAAAAAAAACAATAAAAAATATTAGAATTGTAAACAATTTTCTCTTTTTTGACCTTACTTCTTCAAGCCTGGAGGTGTCCATTTATCTTGTCTCTTCAATGCTGAGGCTCAATACTTCATATTTTTTCTCTCAAAGAATAAGGTTATAAATCTAATGCATTAGTTCAGGACCCTATTTGATGTTGATACCCTGTAATTCCTGTCACTATTCAGAGCTGGAATCTCAATTCCTATTTGTATACAAGGATTGCATGTGCTCTGGCCTATGTTGCCCAGTATTTTCACTTTGTTTATTAATCTCTGTTGCCGGAACTGTTTTTTCTGGATTTTGTTCCTATTGTTTGTTTTGACTCTCAGTACCTGCCTGAACTTTAAAGTCCCGTCTTTTGTCTTATGTATCTTTAGCACTCATTACACTATCTCCACAATTATGCTTTATGAAATACAGGAATGCAATGTTGTTTTTGAAATAAATCTTTATATGCTATAAATTTGAAGGAAATTGCTTTTATGAAAAATAAAGAGGATGAATAATAAGTGTAATTTTAAACTTTGACTCTATTTGAACACATACAATTTTTCCTGTACTGGCCATATCTGATCATAATTTGGATGAAACTTTTAAATCCCATGCATATTATCTCCTCAGTAGTAAATTTCATGAAAGTAATGGCATGTTATTTATCTTAAATTTAATTCTTTAATATTTGTTATTGTTTTCTGATTTATTTTTTAAGTCCAGGTCTTTGACCTGGCTGGAAAAGAAACTAAGAAGAGACATAAAATATGTATATGTTGTGGTATCTGGAATTTAAGAGCAGGCCAACAGATGCAGACTGAATCCTATGAACCAAGAGGCAAAGTTTACAGTAGCTTTTAGGAACTGATACCAGATGATGATAGGGACATGCCATTTGCCCCTTAATCTAGAATGCTCTCAGATATTGGAATGAAGAAATGAAAATTCTGACCTGCAGAGCTAGCCAATTAATTCCACACACGTGCCCTTTTGTTTGAATGGTTACATTTGTTGCAGTTTTTAGCCCTCATTGTTTGACCCTGGGCATATGGGCCAGTTTGCTAGGATGGCTATTTAACAGGGTGTCAAAGCCTTCTGCAAGGGAATCCAACTGCAAATACCCTGCAGGGACTCTGCTGCCCTTGCTCTTCTTCTGCCTTTCCTAGCTTGTTTGTTCATCCTGCCACTGAGGTTTCACTCCTGCTCTGCTCTCTGCTTGGAATATGCAAACGACTTTCCATTGCAGTTTTATATGTTTTTACTGATTAATCATTATTTCCCAGCTAATGTTAAATACATAGCATATTATCAGCGGCTTGCTTTCATTACCCTCTTTATTAACAATCAGTGATCTCCATGGAAGTGCTTTTTTTCACTGGCTTGTAGAATTACCTGAACTTTTTCCTTAATATAATTATTCTTATGACATTTTCAAACTATTTTCATTGAAATATTTTGGAAGGCTCTTGGAATACTTGGCAACAATGCTTTGAGTCTCAAATACAAAAGTAAACAAAACTCAGGGAACATTTGAACAGACTTTGGCACCAGCTAAGTAAACCAGTGGAAACATACAATCTGCTGTTGGAATCAAATACCTAATGACTAAGGGAAAATTATAGTGCCTCAACTTTTAACCTTGACATTCCTATAAGGCATTGGTTTCACAAGAGATCAGGCATGCATATGTAATAAACAGAACACCCAAACAAAAATAAACCTTGTTGAAACAGTCATCTATGAGAAGGTTCTACTTAATTTGTTTTTCCTGTTTCTGGCACAAGAACTTGGCTACAGTAATCCCATAGAGGTCATTGCTACAAATATGCCTGGGAAGATTCTTTTCTTTGGACTGTATGAGGCCTGTATGTTCATATTTAGTACCACTGAACTCACTATGGAATGAAAAAATATATAAATTTTATTATGCAATCAACTTGGAACATAGTCATGTGCAACAGGCAGTAGGTCTCCAGATTCCTTTTTCATTAAGAAATTGCATTAAGGGAGCAGATATTGCTCAAGCAGTTGAGTGCCTGCCTCCCATATGGGAGGTCCTGGGTTCAGTTCCTGGTGCCTTCTGAAAAAAAATAAAAACAAACAACAAGCAAAACAAATTAAGAAACCTACTCAGGGAAGCCAATGTGACTCAGTGGTTGAGCACTTCCTTCCCACATACAAGGTCCTGGGTTCAATCCCCGATTCCCAGTACCTAAAAAAATAAAATAAAATAAAATAAAAAAGAGCATCAAAATGTAACCTGGTATATATAAGGATATTACCTTTTCTTTTTTTTTTAATTTCCAAATTCATGAGGTCTCTTGTCTCTCTCAATACTTTAGTCTCATGTTGATTTTGCCACTTTTTAAAATTCTTATTCCAAGTCTCCAAAGTTTAACATTGTCTTTATTAATCATATTTCTAAAAAGGTTGACATCTTTCTTATAGTCTTTCAAAATGGTTATCCAGTTTGATATTTCCAGGAAATGCTTCTTTTTCTTTTGAGAAAAAACATGTTGCACCTATCTTTTTATTCTAATATGGATGTTCTGTGTACTCTTGGAAGCTACCTAAGTAGCCTAATCTTATTAAAGTGATAGGAAGGGGTACAGAATTCTACAAAATTTGAAGGAAAGAAGAATTTATTCATTGGGGTCCAACGTAAAGAGAGCATAAATATTTTTACCAAGATACTTTTGTGTAATACCAACAAGTATCCCCCTGGAGAATTAATTTTAAATCTATTTTACATAGATATCATGTAGATTATTTGCAAATCATTCTGAATGTAGTTATAATAGCTTATTGAACCTCAATATTTTTCTCCACAATATCTGAAGGCATGTGGTTTAATTAAAGCCTTAAACTAATAAAATAATTATGGAAAGATTTCTTCTTAAATATTAAATCCCACGTGCTGACAGATGATATGTTTTAAATAATTGTCCACAGTTGATTATAAGTTAAATTTCCATTTCTTTTTTTTTCATCCTAGAAAATAGTTTTTCTTCAGTCTGTAAGGACTCAGCTTCTTATGTGGATTTTGCCAGAGATTGTGGGGCAGCACCCACAGGTCTAAATTGGGGTCAAGGTATACAGTCTTTCTGGGTTTCATGAGAATGTTTCCTGACTACCTTGCTGTGAATGGTACAACCCCTGTAGTAATGTAAACTCACTTAGGAGGCACATAAGCGTGGAAAACCTTGGGAATACTACTGATGACTGCAGCTTCTACTATGTTTCGAATAAGGATCTTCTTAACCGTCTTATTCTAGGCGCGCAGCAAACACAGTTCAAGCAGGCTGTACGTGGTTGTACGTGGCCGTGGCCCTTGTTGGCACAGCCGTTGTTCCTTTTTTTCTTGGTCGTCTTGGAAGCAAGCACCCGAGACAGGCTTGTCTGCATTCTTAATTGGGTAATTTTTACA
>JAQZBX010095233.1:0-11934 GCA_029593785.1 Cabassous unicinctus
AAATATTAGTTTATATCCCCAATACTTGCATGATCAATAGAACTGACACCCAGAAAATCTTAATTACAAGTCTTGCTTGAGTCTGCTTCTCTCTGTTTCAGTCTATGGTTTGGCAGCCAAATGGAGGTGTTGGAATCTGTAAGCACAAGAGCATACCCTTGTCCCCAAATTTTTACCCATCCTTTCTTCCACTGACCATCATTAACATCTTTCCAATATATAGGTTGATGGAGAGTTGATGCATTCTTTTTGCTAGGATGCCAATGCACTTCTGCAGGAGTGCAATTTTTTAACTGCTGATAAACATATAGAAAATTCAATGTATATAAGGTTTTATTTAATTTTTGGCCATTTGAATACAGCCCTTATAATAATTTTCATTTATCAATTTAATATTACCACCCAGAGGTATCAAAATATACACTGACACTGAACAAACAGACAAATACAAAAAGAATTATGACACACTAACAGAAATATAAAGCTTACTAATTTGACCCATAATTTTCACTCCTTTGGTATGGCTCTCTTCAAGACCCCCATCATTTCACATCTTTGATTTTACTATTTTTAATATTTTTTCTGGAATCTATGTTTCCTGTAATATATAAGCTTATTCTTTCAAACACTTTTGTTTGTAAACAGCAAGAAGCCAGGAGAACTTAAACAACATAAATAGAGTTAAGATCTAATTTAGCAGTTTATACAGATATTTAACATGTGTTTCTTTTATTTCTATTTTTAAGGAGTACACTTAGGCTCAAAGTTCAGGAGAAAGCTAGTGATTTAAACCTGAAAGTTCCTTTTAACACCTAAATAAAATTTTGCCCTAATTTTATCAATTTGACCACACTGGCCCAACCAGAATCAGCATGGGAACAAAACAGAAAACACCAATGTTGCCAATTTTTTTTTGCATTTGTAGTGGTTTAATTCTATTAACCCCTATCATCCCACAGCCTTATAATAATGTAGGCAGTAAAACGTTTACAAAGTTGCTGTCCGAATGTTGTACTTACCTTAGTTATCTCTTGTGACAGAATAGTGATGCTCCTGCAACTGATGCTAGATTTTCCTAATATTAATCTTACTAAATCTTTTGGAAGAGGCATTTCTTTAAGATCAGGTTGAGTTACTGTCTTGTTGAATACATCTGCCAACCTTGCTACAAATTCAGCATAGGGATCAGTATTTCCTTGAACAATTTTTGAAAACGATTGTACAGCCAGTCCAGGGGTGGAGATTCATCACCATGTGGCTAGGCAGCACAATCGAACTTGTATGATGGCAATATCATCATAATGAGATTGGTGAGGAACCCCAGCAAATTGACCTATTCTTAATATTTGTTCAGCAGTAATAGGCACTGGTGAAATTTGCTGTTGAGTTTGTCATGCTACAATATTAGCTTCATTCACCCAGCAAGTTTTAAATTGTAAAAATTTTGCTGAATTAAGAACAGCTTGAGCTAAGAAATCCCCGTCCCAGGGTATTTATTTGTTTGCGTGTGCCATTTCTTGCACCAATTCTTGAGTATAAGGAGAATTTCCACCATATTGAGTGCATGCTTGTTTTAATTCTTTGATAGTTTTAAAAGGAATAGGAGCATGCTCATATTGTACACCCCCTTGTGGATTGTTAGCATCTACTGGAATTTGAGTTACTGTTACTGGAAAAGCAAAAAAAAAAACAATGCATAGCCTCTGAATTTCCTTCTCTACTTCCCTGTGCTATACTTTTCATAATTGAAGAGGATGGTGCTGGCACAAAAACAGAAACTTTTGGAGGGTCATCAAATGTTGCAAAAAATGTATCACTAGATTCCTTAGGAGGCCCAGACACTGGTTCAAAAGACAATAAATCATCTTTTGGAGCAGATGGCTTAAAGACCACTGGAAATTTTCCATAAGCTCAACTTTTCTTTTTCTTTTTCTTTTTCTTTTTATTAGACATGAGTTTATCTGTTTTTGGCTATTCATTAATTTTTTCATATTTATTTTCATTACAATGATCATTAGTTTTTCCTCCTATAGTTTTAGCAATAGAAGTATCCATTTTAATATCTTCATTTTCATCTGACTGTAATGGTTCAAGAGCAACAGAAATAAGACTATACAAAGACCTATATAACAATGTTTCTGTAGAAGAGAAAAGAGTTCTAGTAACTATAGGGTCATCACAGATATCCCTGTATTCAAAACTTGGGAATATTCCTCTAACCGAGTCAACTGATTACCCATTACCCGGATGATCAAGATTATTTGGCTCACCACACAGAATGCAAGGACCATCTGACCCACCAACAGCAGTCCTCGTTTCCATGGCACTGATCCGGAGAAAAGAGTAGTCGCACACCACGTTGGGCACCATCTGTGGTAATTCAACATGCAGGTAGAGGATGCCAGGAATGATCCAGAGAAAGACTGGGATCAGGGGATCTCACTCCATGTGGAATGCAGCAAGTTTATTTAGGCTGAAGCTGATTTTTATACTAGAAAGCTGATAACAAAAGTAGGGAGTCCTTCACTTGTTCCTCAGCTAGGTGCATGAGAGCACTGCCTGTTTCTGAGCTTCCAGACAATCTTTCTTGGGAATTCAGACAATAACATCTTAGTGGTGAGTTCATTCCTCTCTACCTCCTCCTACTGATATCTGCAGTATGCAGTGTCCTTGGAGACATTTACTAATGTTTCTCTGTCAGCAAGCATGCTTTTTAAATGCTTAACCCTTTATGCTCTGGCTCTCAGCATATTTTCCAACATGCATCATTTTCAACACAGTTAAAAATGTGATGAAAATTTAATATCTAATTAGTCTGAGAAATATCTGGCATCTGCACCCTCTGATGGTTTCTACCAACATTGCACTATCTCACAACTTCACTTCTATTCTTGTCAGCCCCAGGTCCCAGGACTTTCTGGGACTCCTGCGCTAATTCTTAGGGTCACTGGCCCAATATTGCTCATTCTGGTGACGTTATGGCTGTAGCCAATGATGTAATGTGAATTTTGACATTTCTTTCCTGACACCAACAGGTTTCATCTGGGCATTGTTCTTTCTTTACCTGCCCCAAGATTGGAAAACTTGAGTGTAGAACTTGAAACAGGACACCTGAGTCTGTGCCTGAGTCCCAGGAGGGGTACAGTAAGAGCAGCCTCCTCAAAGGGTCAACGCTGGAGGCCAAGGGATGCAGGGAAGGTTAAAAGGAGCATGAGCTGGAACTCTCCTTTCTGTGCTCTGACTCCTCTGCTGCATCATACACCAAGTCCCATGCTTTTATCAGCCCCAGAAAACCTGTCCAACCCCTGCCTGAGGCAGGTACATCATATTGGGGCATCTGTGACTTTAGACTATTCCCCAAACCATGTGAATTCCCGGCCTAACTCCCTGTATTGCAGGCCTTGCTTGACAAGAGCACTTCCTACTTTGTCTTACCAGTACTCATTCCCACCTAGTTTGGAGTCACCCAGAGTTTACAGGTGAATTCACTGGGCAGCAGCATCACACTGTCATTTGGGAAGAGGGCAGGTCTCCAACCCAGTGTTCCTACTTGTTTGAGTTTGTGAAGCGCTCTAAATACAATACACCAGAAATAGGTTGGCATTATTGGAAAATATTAGGGTTAAAGCTTGCCATTCTGAGGCTGTAAAAATGTCCAAATCAGGACATTAACAAAAATGCTGTCTTAACAAGGGTGAGATGCTACTGGACTCCTGCCAAGGTAAAAAGTTGGGCCAGCCTGTATCTCTCTGCCTTCTCCTCCAAACTCACCATCTCCCTGAGTTCAGCAGTGGGCCATCAGACACAATTGCTCACACCTGTCCCTTCTCCTTTGGCCTGGATGTCTTCAGCTTCAAGCTGCTCCATGACTCCAGCCTCTGGCCTCTCCCTCAGTCTCTCAGGTTTTCTGTGTCTCTGCACGTCTGCAGGAGACCCTGGAGCCCTCTCCCACATGGCTGGGTAAACATGGCAGCACTCTTTCTCTGTGTGTTCCATGTATTTATGATTTCAGCACAATGACTGGAATACAACCTAGTGCCTGAAATCTAATCACAGGCCTTTAACTAAACCAAAGCAATCTAACAAAAAGTGACTTAACTGAAAGGTCCCTTATCTGAATATAAACAAAATATCCTACATACAAAATTCTTACACACACAGCAATGGGTGGGTAAGAACATACTTTTCCGTTGTCCACGCAAGACTCAAATGAGGGCATCAACCCAGGGCACAGGGATCAAGAGGGGTCTCTGAAGTCTGGGAGAAATGGGAACTCATGAAGCAGTGGCTGTAAATTGGGTGTGGCCATCATTGCAGAAACTGGGGTGCTGACAACCATTGCACTGCCCCCTGGAATGGTCCCATGAAGAACTCAATATACGGTGCTCTCTCCACCAAATCTCAGCTCAAAAATCAGGTGTGTAAATCAGAAAGGTGTGCCATTATTCCCATCCCCAGAGTCAGAGCTCACAGATTTTGCCTTGGGGGGGAAGGAAGCAGGCTCTAAAACTGAAAGCCCCTAATTTCTTCTGAAAGGAACTGATTACATTTACAACAGAATGGAGAAATTTAAACCTAAGGGTGCTCTCAAAAGCATGGGAGATCGTAGAGGGCTTGAGATTGCATTCATCTCAATCCTTCAGGAAGAAGTGAAAGAAATACACTTACAGACGAGTAAAACCTTAAAAAGTTTACCAGCAGCAACTTACTTTAGAAGAAATGTAAAAGACTATTCTTCAGGTGGAAATAAAATGATCTCAGAAGGTTCAAGATTCAGGATGGATTGAAGAACAATATCTGTTAATTAAATTCATATATCTAAATGACTATTGAATGAATGAAGTAATAATGATATCCACGGCCTAGGACATCAATAAAGTGATCAAATACACCATAAAATAATATATAGCATAATATGGGTAAATGGATATGTTACATTTTGATATCATTATGATTTCCAAAAAGAGATATGGGATTATGCCTGTAAATTTGTCTGTTAATTAGAGCATGATTAAGTTATGATAAGGGTGTTGTCTGAGCCACTGTCGGTAGAGCGTTGAGCCCTTCCCCTTGGTGGGTGGGGTCTCAAAGAATAAAAGACATGGCAAAGGACAGAGTTGGAGTAGTTTTTGATGTTGGAGTACTGATGAGCAAGGTCAGAAGGCACGGGGAAAAGAGACAAGCCATTCACCTGAGAGTTCACAGCTGGCCTTGTGGAGAAAGTCAAAGCTTGCAGAGCCTAATGGTCTACAGCTGACATTTTGGAGGAAACAGAGGATTTAAGCCCAGAGAGAAATGCAGCCCTGGGGACAGAGGAACCCAAGAAGCCAGAACCCTGGCAAATGTCAGCAGCTGTTTTGCTCCAAAATGGGGTAACAGATTTTGGTGAAGGAAGAAACTGTTGCTTTATGTCCTGGTAACAGTAAGCTTCTACCTCAAATAAATACCCTTTATAAAGACCAACAGATATCTGGTATTTTACATCAGAACCCCTTTGGCTGAATAATAGAGAATATAAAAAATATTAAAATATATCATTTGGCTAGTCAATAAGAAATAATAAGTGCAGATTTGGAAAGGCAAGGAACAGTGTTATAATTTCCCTGGTAAACTTTAAATAATATTAAATAGTGCATCTCATCCAAATAAACAGAAGAAAAACAAATTGAACAAAAATATTCAGTCCAAGACAAAGTATTCAGGATTTCCTGGGTTGCCATTTTGGCTTTTGTTCTGGGGTCACCATACTCGTGCATCTTTGGAAAATGTACATTTCTTATCCTTAGGAAGCCTCAGTGTTCCAGGGTTGATTTATGGGATGTTTTATTGCCCCATAATAAATCGAGAGCTGTATCACTTCCCCATTTCCTAGTTATGAAGTCACCAAACTGGATTTGATGCTCATTTGAAGCAAAAGAGCCACGGATGATAGAACAAACAAAAAGGAGATATTGTTGGGCTTCCCAAATGTACACTTTGATGATTGATATTGGATATTTCCTATTTTCTAATGAGTGCATTCAATGGCATAATTTCCCTCTAAGCACTGCCTTTGCTGCACCCCACAAACTATGAAGAAGCATAGGACATTAAAAAGCAGAGAGAATGACAAAACAAAAGGTTTGTGAATGAAGCTATATCCACTTCCACAACAGTAGAGACTTAAGATAAAAACAGGGAATGTATGAAAGTTGGGAAAATATTTTCTCTGACACCAAGCATTGTTTCCTCAAAATAACACTTCTATGAATGCAATTTCACTTTGAAGGAATTTGCATCATGCTTACAGAAGCATGAGTGAAACTATGTAAGGAAAAAAGAAGTAAGACAATGAGTTTTGCCAGTTTGTCCCACGTGGTAGTCCTCCCCTTTAAGTGTAGTGAGTGTGAAGTTTTCTTGGAAAATCAACCTCATGAGATACCTGAGAATTAATCCTTCAGGGAAAGCATTTGGGGTTTCATGAATTTGGGAAAGCTAGAGTCACATCAAGAAACATGCAGAAAAAAAACCTTGTATATGTAAGAAATATTGGAAATCCTTCAGGCAGTCATTAAATCTCATTGAGCATGAAATATTCATACATTAATTTCTATTGTAATGAACATGGGAATGCTTCCATCTGAAACAAAACTTCATGGAATATGGGAAAATTCCAACTAGAAAGAAACCATATGAGTGTCCTGAAGGTATTCTGCTCTTTACAGTCATTTTTTTCTCCTCATTTTAAAAGCCATACATGGAACAAGCATAGAAATGTAACTCATGTGGGAAAGTTTTCAACCTGACAGAAAACCTCTTTATTCATCAGAAAATTCTTACTGAAGGGAAATCATATATATGTGGGAGAGCTTTATTTCAAATGTCAAATATCAGATACAAGAGATTTCCTACTGCAAAGGAACCCTATGCATGTAAGGCATGTGAAAAAGCCTTTAGGTACAAATCATATCACATAGAACATGAAAAAAACTCATAGTAGACAGAAACAAAATGAATGTAAAGAATGCAGAGAAGCCTTCAGCCAAAAGCAATAGTTCATTAAACATCAGAGCATTCATTCTCGAGAAAAACCCTATATAGGCAATGAATGTTAAAAGCTTTCAACCAGAAGGAAAACCCTGTTAACCATCTGAGAATACATGCTGGAGAGAACCCCTATGAATGTGATGGATGTGGTAAAGCTTTCATTCAGAAATGAAGCCTCATAACACACTAGAGAAGACAAACTGTAGAGTAACCCTATATATGTAAGTAATGTAAGAAAGCCTTCTGTAGCAAATCAATTCTCACTGACCATGAGAAAATTCATAGTGGAGGGAAACCCTACATATGTAAGGAATTTGGAATAGCCTTCAGCCAGAGGCAGTACCTCATTAAACATTACAACATTCATACTGGGGAGAAACCCTGTGAATGTAATGAATGTGAATCTCCAAAGAATCTACAACTCCAGTCTATGCAATTTTTTGACAATCTATTAAGGAAGCAGCTATAACTGTGCAATTCAGGATGTCTTTCTCCTCTTGGAAAAATGCACTTGCAGTTTGTTCTTAGATCTGCTCCACCCATTTCTTCTTCCGCACTCATCTGTGTTCAATTTGTTACCACTAATTTATGCATCAGAACTCGAGATTTCTCGTAGTTTATATAAAGATGGGCTTTCCACTTATTTCAAATTATCCTGGTTGTTTTCACTTGTTCTCCAATCCATTACATTCTGAGTAAGCATTTAAAAAATTACCATTTAAAAAAGAATGCTGCCCATTATTGTAGCATTTTCTTATCAGGCACCCCAACCATTTATATTTTTTCAGATTCTTCACCTGATTCTGATGTGGATTCAAGTTTAACAGCCACTGAACTACAGTGGCCTGCTTTCTACTTAACTCAAATTTTCCTTCTTATTTTAAATCAGAAATATTCTTGTCATAATTAGATGATATACTTCAAATCTCAAGTATTTTAAGAAGCTAGAAAATTTATTATTGTGTTTAAGTTGTACTCCAATACTTTTCTCATATCTGATAGGCTGAGGAATGGATGAAATGAGAGAATGCATGTATTTACAACCAGAAATGTGTACCCAAAAGAATCTGCCAATGCAGATAATTCTGAGGGAGGAGGAATGGGGGTTGAGGCTCGAGAAGGAATTTTGCTGTTTGGCATAACAGACATAAATTACTTTTACACTCTGCATGGATAATTTGGTGAGAATTCAAAAGAATTTATGAAAATAGTTCACATAGAATTTATACAAGGTGGTTGATTTGAAGATATTGATTTGAATCTGCAACAATAATGGTGGGGCCCTTCCCCTCACCCTTTGCAAATATAGTCACCCATAAAGGAAAATGCTCACTCCACTTGGCCCATTCCCGAGGCGCCTTGATGGGTGGAGGCCTCCCTCAGCAAGAGTGAGCCTGGAGCACAAGGAGCATGGACATGACCCTCTGAAGGCCACACCACTCAATACACATGTCTGGTTAGTGGGCTGTTAGCACAAAAGCAGAAGTCAGACTTCCTGTTGCTTACTCCCCAGTGAAAACCCGCTAGAGTGACTCACATCACTAACTGAGGCTGTGAGTGCTGAGCAGGGCTTTCCCTCTGTCCTCCTTTGCAGGTCCAGAATCTATGATGATGGCTTTCATTGGGGCTCTGAGAGTTTGGTTCCCTGAAAGATATTCCCTCTCAGGCACGTGGGAACTGCAGTGAACACATGGTACATTCCAGCTTCCTCAGGTGTTCCTCAGCTTCTTCCCATTCAACCCCTCCATTCTCTTCTGGGATTGAAGAGGTCTGCATCATTTTCAACAAGGTTAAAAATCTGTTG
Organism: Cabassous unicinctus; assembly: GCA_029593785.1. NCBI lineage: Eukaryota > Metazoa > Chordata > Mammalia > Cingulata > Chlamyphoridae > Cabassous > Cabassous unicinctus. The sequence continues at coordinate 8,831 of JAQZBX010095233.1, forward strand.
AAATATCAATATTTAATTAGTCTGAGTAATATCTGGCCTCTGTCCCCGTTGAGGTGTTCTGCAAACATTGCACTATCTCACAACCTCACTTCCATTCTTGTCAGCCCGAGGTGACAGGACTTTCTGGGATTCCTGTACTATTTCTTAGGGTTACTGGCCTAATGGTGCTCATTCTGGTGATGTTATTGCAGTAGCCATTGCTGTAATGTGAATTTTGACATTTCCTTCCTGACACCAGCAGGGTTCATCTTGGCATTGCTCTTTCTTTTGCTGACCAAAGATTGCAGAAATGAATGTAGAACTAGAAGCAGGATATCTGAATCAGTTCTTGAGACCCAGGAGGGGTACAGTAAGAGAAGTCTCCTCAGAGGGTCAATGCTGGACGACAAGGGAAGGAGGGAAGGTCAAAATGAGCAGCAGCAGGAAGGTTCCTCTCTGTGTCCTGACTCATCTGCTGCACCAGACCCATTGACTGTGGGTTTCATCTGCCCCTGCTGAACTGGCCAAACCCTGCCTGAGGCAGGTGCATCATACTGGGGCATCTGTGACTTGATACTTGTCCCCAAACCATGTGACACTCCTGCTTGACTCCCTGTCTTGCAGGTCTTGCTGGCCAAGAGCACTTCCCCCCTCCATCTTACCAGTGCTCATTCCCTTCTGGTCTGGAGACACCCACAGTTTACAGGTGAATTCACTGTGCAGCAGCATCACACTACCATTTGGGAACAGGGCAACTCCCCACCCCGTGTCCCTAGCTGTTTGAATTTGCCAAGCATTGCCAATGAAAAATACCAGAAATTGTTTGGGTTTTATTGGAACTTATTAGCATTAAAGCTTACAGTTCTGATTGTAAAAATGTCCAAATCAAGGCTTCCTGAAAAATGCTCTTTTAACAAGGGTCAGCTGCTGCTGGATTCCTGCCAAGGCAAAATGTTGGACCTGCCTGTCTCTCTTTGTGTTCTCCTCTAAACTCACTTTCTCCCTGAGCTCAGCAATGGGCCATCAGATGCAATTTCTCACACATCACCTTTCTCCTCTGAACTGCATGTCTTCAGCTTCAAGCTGCTCCAAGACATCAGCCTCTGGCCTCTCCCTCTACCTCTCAGGGTTCCTGTGTCTCTCCACAGCTGTAGGAGATCATGGAGACCTCTCCCATACAGCAGGGTAAACATGGCAGCACCCTTTCTCTGTGTGTTCCATGTATGTAGTACTTCACAATGATTGGGGTCCATCCTGGTGCCTGAAATGTAATCAAAGGCCCTTAACTAAACTTAATCAATCTAACAAAAAGTGACCTAATTGAAAGTTTGCTTATCTGAATCTAACCAAAGTGTCCTACATACAAAAGCCTTACACACACAGCAATGGGTTAGTAAAAATATAATTTCCGGAGTCCGCGCAAGACCCAAACGAGGGCATTAACCCAGGGCATAGGTATCTCCTAAGACCTAAAGAAATGGGAGCTCATGAAGCAATGACTGTACTCTGAGTGTGGCCATCATTGAGCAAAATGGGGTGGTGACCACCGTTGTAATAGTTCGTAGAATGGTCACAAGAAGAACTCAATATACTGTGCTTTCTCCATCAAATCTTGGCTCCAAAACCAGGTGTGTAACTCAGAGAGGTGTGCACTTATTCCCATCCACAGAGCCAGAGCACACAGATTTTGCCTGGAGGGTTGGGGGGGAGGGACAGAAGCTGGCTGTAAAACAGAAACCCCTAATGCTTTCTCCAAAGAACTGTGATTACATTTAAAACAGAATGGAGAAATTCAAACCTTAGGGTGCTCTCAAGAGCAGTGGAGATCATAGAGGGCCTGAGATTTAATTCATCTCAATCTTTCAGGAAGAAGCGAAAGAAATAATTTTACAGAGGAGTGAATGCTAATAAAGTTTGCCAGCAGTAACTCACTTATTAAAAAATGTAAAAGAATATTCTGCAGGCAGAAAGAAAATAATCTCAGAAGGTTCAAGATTCAGGATGGATTGAAGAACAATATCTGTCAATTAAATCCTTATATCTAAATGACAATTGAGTGGATAAAGTAATAACGGTATCCATGTCCTAGGACATCAATAAAGTGTTAAAACACACCATAAAATAATATATTGCATAAGATCTGTAAATGGATATGAAGTAGTTTGTTATCATTATGAATTCCAAAAATAGATAAGGGATTATGCTTGTAAACTTGTCTATTAATCTGGGCATGATTAAGTGATGTGGGTGGGGTCTCAAACATAAAATGACATGGCAAAGGACAGAGTTGGAGTACTTTTTGATGTTGGATTTCTGATGAGCAAGGACAGAAGGCCCCGGGGAAAAGAGACAAGCCATTCACCTGAAAGTTCCCAGCTGCCTTGTGGAGAGAGGTATAGCTTAGAGAGCCTCATAGTAGACCGCTGACCTTGTGGAGGAAAAGGGAGCTGAGCCCAGAGAGAAACACAGCCCTGGGAAGAGAGCAACCCCAAAAGCCTGAACCCTGGCAAATGTCAGCAGGTGTGTTTCTCCAAGACTGGGTAATAGAATTTGGTGAAGGAAGAAACTAAAACTTTATGACCTGGTAACTGTAAGGTTCTACCCCAAATAAATACCCTTTATAAAGACCAACAGATTTCTGGTATTTTGAATCAGCACCCCTTTGCCTGACTATTACAGGATATAAAATGTTTTAAAATATATCATTTGGCAAGTCAATAACAAATAATAAAAGCTGATTTGGAAAGGCAAGCAAAAATGTTGTAATTTTGCTGGTAAACATTAAAGAATATTAAATAGTGCATCTCATCTAAATAAATACAAGAGAAAAAAAATTGAACAAAAATAGTCAGTCCAAAACAAGATATATAGGATTTCCCTTGTTGCAATTTTGGCCTTTTTACTGGGGCCACCTTACTCATGCAAATTTGGAAGCTGCACCTTTCTTATCCTTCAGAAATTGGAAGGTTCTATGGTTGATTTATGGAGTGTTGGTTTGTCCCCATCATAAATCAAGTGCTGTATCACTTACCAATTTCCTTGTTATGAAGTCACCAAACTGGATGTGATGCTCATTTTAAGCAAGAAGAGCCATGAATGATAGAATAAATAAAAAGGAGATATTG
>JAQZBX010095234.1:0-11938 GCA_029593785.1 Cabassous unicinctus
TTGGCTTCACTGACCACCCCAAGCTGGAGGTGATGCTCTCAGGAGTTGTCACCATCTTCTACCTAATCACATTGGTGGGTAATACGGCCATCATTCATGCATCTCTCCTGGACTCCCATCTCCACTCACCAATGTACTTCTTCTTCAGTAATTTATCTTTCCTGGATCTATGTTTCACCACCAGGATCATCTCCCAGATACTGGTCAACTTGTGGTGGCCTGACAAGAGCATCAGCCATGGGGGCTGCTTCGTCCAACTCTATGTTTACCTGTGGCTGGGATGCATGGAATGCCTTCTCTTGGTAGTAATGTCTAATGACTGTTTCACAGCCATTTGTAAGCCCATGCATTATTTGGTCATAATGAGCCCTCATCTGTGCCTCAGTATGATTACCATGGCCTAGGGCAACAGTTTGGCCAATTCTACAGTTTTATGTACACTCATCCTGCATTCGCCTAGAAGTAGAAACAATATTCTGGATCATTTCTTGTGTGAGTTGCCCTCTAAATTAGCCTGTGTAGACACCACGACACTTGAATGGTTTGCTTTTGCTTTAGATATTGTCATTATCCTTACACCCCTCATGCTTATTCTTATATCCTATGGCTACATCACCCAAGCTGTGCTGAGAATGACGTCAAAAGTGGGTCAATGAAAAGCAATTAATACCTGTGGGTCTCATCTCACTGTGGTGTTCATCTTCTATGGAACTATTATCTATATGTACCTGCGGACAGGTAACAGTGCCTCCCAGAACCAGAGCAAATTCCTTACCCTCTTTTACACCATCATCACTCCAAGTCTCAATCCCCTCATCTACATTTTAAGGAACAAGGACATAAAGGACGCACTGAAGAAGCTGATGAGAGTTGAGCACAAAGCTGCAAAGATGAGGAGGAACTGGAGGTGATGGAAAATATTAGAGTGACTAAGGCAATGAAATACACTTTCTTGTTGTCTTCAGGCTTAGATATTTTGGATCTGTATCATATCTCATAATGTGCATGAAAAATTATTGAAAATATTCTATGTCAGTTTTTTTAATAGGCTGAAAGGGATTTTTACTCCTTCCTGAATGGATATCACAGTGCTAATGAAAATAGTCAAGGATTTAAAAGCATGGAATCTACATGAACATTAAGTAGATGGAGAATTTCAGGATTCCCTAAGATCCAAATTTGGCAGACAATATCCATGTGAAAAAGAACATGGCAAAGCCATTATGGTTGAAACCCAGTATGGATACAAATAGAGAAAAGAAGGTAAGTAAATAACCTCAGGGAATAAATGTGGATTGAAATATGGAGAACAGACCACGCAATCATTAAATAAATATGTATTGAATGTCTACTCTGTGGGGGGCACTGTGAAAATCCACCTCTTTTGTTTGACTTACATATGGTCAATGTTTGGGAAGTACTTCTTTGCTTTAGCAAGGAAACATAAAGAAATCAACATATTACTTAATCCCCCTTCCATTAGCATCAGTCACTAACCAATAGTTAGCTAAGAATTAAAAGCAGTCCAAGAAAGAAAACTAATTAAATCAATTGTCTTTCAATACACAGAAACTAAAAACCCATATGTTTGACCTAAATAAACAATTGTGTGGACTGACATTTTTCAAATATATTTTATTTCTTTTTTCTTTTGCAAAGAAAGACCCTTAAATGAATTTGACTAACTGATACATAGCTTAGATACAACACAGCACAATGATCACACATCAGAATAGCCAGAAATTAAATTTCTATTAAATTCCTTTAAAGCCAAATATTGTAAATGTCAAAATTATGACAGACTGGAAATATAAAGATATATAAAATCTTTCCTTCTAAACCATTCCCAGTTACCATGGGACTTAAATACGTGCATAAATTGGTGCTAACAATTTATTTATATTTATTTAGATATATGTCATAGGTTAGATGGGGCTTACATATTAATAAATGATGATTATTGTAAAATCTTTTAAAAAGTCAGAATGGCAAGAATGCACTAAGTGTTCAATAAGGGGGACTATAGAGGCCATAAGAAGTAATTCTTTCCCACAGAGTGACTTGGAAGCCTTATCATTTCCCTAATATAAATATCTCAGTGATTCATCTAGTGAATTCTTCATTACTAGAACAATTGGAATTGGAAGACATGTAGATGTGTTATCAAATATATTAAGCTATCAAATTCTCAAAAATCAAAGACAACTCATACCCTAATCTTTCTGATACCTAACAACAAATTCATACCTATGGGACAGGTTGTCTGAACTTATGAAAAAATGCTGTCTTTTTACATGCACAAGCAAAGGTTTAAAATGGAAAAAATAATCTAAAATCTATGGACCCCAATATGTATAGCTATACAGCACGAAATAGGTAATTAAAGTAAACAGTTAAAGGTAAAATAAATAAATGTATGGATGGGTCAGATTAGGCTCCACAGTTTCATCATTTAAGTTACTAAGACATGTGGAAAGTGGTCCAAAATCTATTTATTGGAAATGCTTTTTTAGCTTTTCTTAGAATTAAAATATTGTCAATCTGATTCATTTTGCATTGAGGCAAAATTGTCACAGGTTTCCCTTATGGCATAATCTTTTTCATCTCCTTAGTTATCTTCAATCTAACTTAAAACACAAGTTTAGCTGTGTCTTCTTGAGCAAGTTGCTTTCCTTCTCTGAGCCTTTGTTTTCTCATCTGAGATAGGCACCTTAACTATTACATAGATATGAAGATCAAATGAGAAAATGAAAGATGTAGAATAAGTAGGGAAGCCCTTTATACAGAGTGGTTTAATTTCCTTCTCTTCACTTGCCTTCATGCTCACACACACATATTAGGGGAAAAAACTAAATTTTCTCTCCTTAAAATGGGAAAATTGAATTTATATAAAGTTTGTGTCTTCATTGGAAAAACGTTTATTTTAAATTTTAGAACAAATTAATTAGTCACAACCTAAGCTGAGCCTGTAATTCAATTACTTACTGCTTAGCATAAATATTTTTTTTCAATTTTATTAGAGCAGTTATAGGTTACAGAAATATCATGCCAAAAGTACAGAGTTCCCATGTACCTCATACACACACGCAGTTTTCCCTACTATTAACATTATATATTAATATAGCATCTTTGATAGAGTTGATAAACTTCACTAAAATCATATTATTAACCTTAGTCCATACTTTACATTAGGGTTCACTCTTTGTATAGTTTTGCATGTATTTTTTTCATTCTGGTAACATAAATGCAGACTAAAATTTCCCATTTTAACCACTTTTGTGTATACTAATCAGTGGTGATAAATACTCACAACTAGCCTAAACATTTATCCTTTCCTCCAGTAAAGTTCCTACCACTCTTTCTATTTTGGAGTACCCTCCAATTTGGTGAAGTCAATTACTAGATAGTCAGTGTCTCTAAACCATGGAAGTCCATGTCGGGACATGAGAACTGGACCTTCTTGTTTAATAATCTAGCTGTAGAACTAAGAATGCATGATGAGATGAAGGAAACAAAGAAGATTGTAATGGTTCTATGCTCTTAAACAACTGTCAAAATGGGGGAAGAAATGGGAGAGTATATGAAAAATAAAATAAACTTCAAATTGGAGATTGTAGGAGACAGAGGGGATAAGGAAGAAGAGAAATTTTAATATCAGTAAGAATATCTTAAAAAAGAAAGGACTGATTATTTTATAGATAGATAACTATTAGAACAAAAACACAAACTTTCCTAATTGCTAAAAGTTACACCACTAAAAAGTAGTTATGTCCCCAGACCAGATAAAAAGGACTATATAAGTGTGTATCTATCATTTTTTATATAAAACAATATGACAGAACTAAGGTCAAACTTATCGATCATATCAATAGCTATTACCTCATCTATTAAGATAAAAGAGATTTTATATTGGCTAGTGTGTCAGTTTGAGATTATTTATGAATTCTAAAAAGAAATATTGATTATGTTTGTAAATCGGCCTTTTCCTCTGAGTGTGGTACCCTTTGATTGTATTAGATTCTGCTGAGATATCTTTGATTAAATTATATTTACATTAGGGCTTTGATTTGACCATGTCATTAGGGTGACTCAGTTTGAATCCCTGCCTCCTTTGTGGGCCATATAAATGGACACTCAATAAAGAAGATCATAGGAGAAGTAGATATACAAAAGGAGATACACAGAGAAGATACACAGAGTAAGGGAGTTCCATAGACATGGAAGAGGATCCTGCAGCCCCGGGAAGAGATATGAGCCATTTGCCTGATAGTTTGCAGGTAAAGAGAACAGAGCAGCTGAGCCCTATGCCAGCCTACAGCTGAGATCAAAAGAAGCTGGGCCTTGAGAGCTTGTTTGGAGGTTCTAGCAGGGGAGCGCAGCTACTCCTATACCCTTGACCAAAGAATGGTCCTCCTCTAGCGGGGAAGGTCGTCCTCTTCGACTGAGCATGCAGCTTCGGGAGGGACACACTAAGCATCTTTTAAAATATATATGAAAGGGGGCGGATGTGGCTCAAATGGTTGGGCGTCCATCTGCCATATGGAGGGACCTGGGTTCAATCCCCGGGACCTCCCGGTAAAATAAATAAATAAATAAAAATAAAAATAAATAAAATATATATGAAAAGTAAATAAATAAATATATTAATTAAAAAAAAAAAGAATAAGCTGGGCCACGGAGTCTTAAGAGGAAGGAGAAAGGCTGAATCCTTGCAGAGATTGGAAACAGACTTGGGTGAGGAAATACTTCTTATGGTACCTTGAGTGGGACTCTTTATGGCCTTGTAACTGTAAGCTTTTACAACAAATAAATACCCTTTATAAAATGTACTTTCTGGTACAGAAAGCACCCATTTGGCTGACTAATACAACTAGCAAAGTAAAATCCAACACAATGTGTTAGACAAGAGATATACATAATAAAAGAGATTCACAAAGATTTTGTGATGGTCAAAAATATGCCAGGCAATTACAAGTGAAAAGAAAGCAGGGGTTATTATTTCCATATCCGACTAAATAGCATTCAGACCAAAATTCATTAAAAGAAATGAAGGAGGGCACCTAATAAGGTAAATGCTGCAATTTACAATTAAAGCATATCAGTTGCCAGTACTTAGGCACATCAGAAACTTTCATAAAGTAGGAATGAAAGGAAACACTAAGAGAAATAGAAGCACATCGAAATATCTTGAAGATGAACATAAAAAGTATGGTTGTAGAAAACTGTAAAATATATTCAAGTAAGGAAAATATCCTTGACATATATTTAACACTAATATTAAAAACAGAGTAAGTCTTCTTTTCAAATGTACATAGAAATGCAAACAGAAGATTCATGAAAATTGATCACGTTAGGCTATAAAAGAATATCTCAATAACATTCCCCAAAACAGACATAAACAGCATTAAAAGCAACTTGAAAATTGTTATGTGCACGAGTGAATCAATTTCAAATGAATGCTATTTTTTCATATATCCTGTTTTCTACTAACAGTATCATAAAGTTATCATTTTTTAGAAATTAGACACAAAAATGAAAATATATAAAAAGATTTTTGAAAGTTTTTCATACTAATAAAATTATAATGAATAAATTTAACAAATTTGCAACATGTTTCATTTAAAAATTATGCTATTACATGACTGAAAGGAGCACCTGAACACTTGGAGATACATTTTATGTATTATATATGTATATATAATATTATATTTTCACATGTGGTATATTCATATTCATATATGTGAAATAAACCTCTGTATCAGTACATTTATGAATCGGGTAGAAAATGCATATGAATGGTTTAAAGTATTATAATGTAGTGATACCCTCACACCCATCATCTAGATAAAACATAGGAAATCAATAGTACTTTAGAAACCTCCTGTAGATGTATGAGGAAAAGTATGAAAATCATTTTCCATTATTCAGGGGAAAATATCCTCTGGCTTTCCTTCTTCTAGCCCTGTTTCTGTAGAAACCTACTAGGATAAGACAAATTTATAATGTTAGTTATGTTACCAGACAACACTGTTTACAGTGAAAATGACCCTTAAAGACCGACATCAGCAAATTGGAACATTGATAAAAAAGCAGAAGCACAACCACCACAACATTAAACTCTGTCAATTCTTGAATTCGAAAAAAAAAAAGCAGACGCTGTCAAACCAACTTTCTAGGAACTCTGAAAAATAGTCAAAACTTTTTGGAAACCAAGCGAAAGCTGAGTCAAGAAAATAGCAACTTACAAATGATAGGACTCTAGGAAAGATGTGGTTCAAGCAGCTGAGCACCTCCTTTTCTAATGGGAGGTCCTGGGTTTGGTCCTCAGTGCCTCCTAAAAACACAAACAAAAGAGCAAGCAGATGTGGCTCAAGTGGTTGAAAACCTGCCTCTCACATGGGAGGTCCTGGGTTCAATCTCCCGCGCCTGTAGGACAGCCTCATGGCACTTTTACCAGAACTTCCGTCTCCCCTCTCCTAAAGCCGATACTTGGTCCGAGCTTCCAGAGGAAGCAGAACACACCTTCTCCTCAGATTCAGTTTATGCATGCCTGTTCTGCCAAAGCTTTACAGACTGATCTTCAGGCTCAGTGCAAGGCTATCTGAGCACTGGAGGAGAGCCTCAACATGGAGCCAATAGCAAAGACTCAGAGTCATTGTTTTCTGTTTTGTAGTTCTTCATATCACTGTTGTTTGTGTTCTTGTTGCTAAATCCTGACACTCAAGGACAGTCTGCAGCTGCAGTCTGGATAATCCAATCCATCTTATCCATGGGATATGATGCCCCTCTCATTTGGAGGTGTAGTGGAAATCATCATCCCACACTCCTCAGAATTGTGGGAAGAGCTATGGACTAGAGTGGACTTACTTGTATTCTGTTATAGACATATTGTGATTTAAACAATGGAAAAAATTACAGCATTGATGTGGAGCCAGTTGCCACTGGACACTTTGGGGACAGGGAGAGGGAAAAGCAGTTGTAATACAGGGGCTTTTTCAGGACTTGGGAACTATCCTGAGTGACATTGCAAAGACAGATATAGGCCAATTTATATCATCATATAACATGCAGAACTGTGTGGGAGAGAGTGTGGTCTACAATGTGAATTATGTTCCATGCTTAATGGCAAAATCTCAGGATGTATATATCCATTGCAGGTCATGTGCCACACTAATGAAAGATGTTTATGTGGGAGGCTGTGTGAGATGTTGGAGGTGGGGCATATGGGAACTCCTATAATTTTTGTGTAACATTTATATAATTTAATATCTTTTAAAAAAATAAAAATATATATATTATTAAAAAAAACACTAAGGGGAAATTTATGGGGAACTTTGATAGATGAAGCAGACAACATCTCGACTCTCAGATTAATCCTAACACCAGAAAAAGAGAGCCAATCAGACATTATGCATGATGCTGTTATTCCAGAGATAGTTTTTAAAAGTTGGGGTTGGTGGGAGAAAACTACTATGGATTGAAAGAATTTCTTCAATATTTGTTTGTCAATTGTAACAAAAGTACCACATTGATATGAGATGTTATTTATAGGGGAGGACATGAGAGGGAAAGGGGGTAGGTATATGAGAGTCACTTATATTTTCAATGTAACTTTTCTGTAGTCTAAAACTTCTTTAAAAATAACGTTTAAAAAAAGAATAAGAAAGGATTTGAGAAGCATATCCACTAAATGTAATATCTGGCTCTCGTTTGGATCATGATTTAAACCGTTAAAATAAAATATTAAGCAAGACATTATTCAGCAGTTAAATAACATTATTTAACTATTCATGAATGGGGCAGCATCCAAACCTGAGCTCCCAAGAGACAAAGAAGAGAGGAAGGTTATATGCAAAAAGTTAAAGTAAAAATATTGGATTGATTACTATAAAATTCCTTTTATCTTTTAGGAATTTGGTGACCTTGGGGTTAGGTATGACATCTAGTATATCCAGGGTTTCCAGTATTTGATTTATTCTTTTACAATCTGTTGGCCTCCATTTGTTATATTTACAATTTCCCCCTTTGACATTCTCTAATAAAGCTTGATCAACCTTTGGTCTATCTCGATCACCACTTAGTCTTCAGTCTCCAGAGCTCAGTAGTAATGGCAAGGTTGGCCTCATAGACATCGTATCATCTTCCCTCTTCCAGCTTTTGTTTTGCCATGGGATAATTTGCAGAGACACACCTAATGTGTAAGCCATTGCAATAACACATTTAAGACCTTTGAGATCATGCAATGTATCAGGGAGATCACAATAATAGCTATAGGAGAATAATGCCAACAAATTGAAGAACACCATGAAGTGGGCTCCCCAGTCCCCAAATGAAACCCAGTGAACAAGTTCCAAACCTTGGGAGTACCCAATTCATCCATTCTTGATTTAAAGTCTTCTAGTGACTGCTGTACTCTTCCAGATTGGCTTATATAAAAACACTTTTCTTTTAAAGGGCCCGGGTCCCCCTGCTGCACTTTAAGTTACCTCTGAATCATGTTCCCGCTAAACTATTTATGTCAGATTGCAAGCTCAGTGGCTCTGGGATCACTATGCTTTCCCTCTCTAGTTTTAGACATATTTCTGATGGCTTTCTCAATTTTAGAAATCCCATGAAACCAAAACATGGAGCTGAGAACATTCCATCCGTTCCCGGGTGTTTCAATTGGTGAATTTTCTTCAATAGATTGGGGTTTTTGAAATTGTGGTCTTAACTGATAAGAAAACAACCCAATATTTAAAATATCTGAGAGGTTTAAGGTAGAAATTGAAGTTAGCTCTAGAATCAGATCCAGTACTCCATCTCCCTGGCCAGTAAAGCAGAAGGGCCAACACAAATGAACTATAATCCAGTATTCATGAAGCTGAGAGTTAAAGTGGAGCCCTGTAGAAGCCATATTTTACCATCACCTCTCATGAGTTGGATACATCTGCCATTTTTAGGATAAAGTTAAATTTGTGACAGATCCAAATGGGTAGATTACCCAAATGGAAGCCAGTTGTTGAAGCCACTTATGTCACATAAGGATATGTAAGCAATGTATCACCCTGCAGTTTCGAAGTTTGTAAATTTCCTAACACAATCCCAGTTTTCCTTAAAAGACTTTTGATTTCTCCATTTGGATTTCCATAATTTTTCTACATGAAAGTTTCTAGAGAAATTTAGAAAACCTCTAGCATTTACAAGGATTTCTATAATATGAACTAAATCATGATTGTGTAACCTAGCACATATTCAACAGTCTGTAAAATTATTCAATGTATAGCAAGGCCTATAGGAGAGAGAGAAATAGAAATATTTCATCTTGTTCCTTAGGTTTTGGGAAAGCTGTCTATATCAAGAAGATGTCTGCTTCTGGGAACACGTCTTAGTTAACCAGAATTTAAGTTCTCCAGTAGGAGTATATCCCAACTATTTAGATTTAAATTATGATATGTGTACCCACAGTTCTAGTCCCTGAAGTGTGAGGGCAGTGTATATGGTTAGCAAAACATAATAAGGTCCCTTCCACCGTGGCTGGAAGGCTGACTTCCTTTGATGGCATTTCCAATGGACCCAGTCTCCAGGTTCTCCATTGTGCCAGGGGTATTCCTTAAGATCAGGTTCCCAGAAAGCTTCTCTTACCAGAGTAAGGTAACCTTTGGCATATTACTTTAGGGACTTACAATCATTTATAATACCATGATTTCCAATGTTAAAATTTAAACAGGGATGGAGGGACAAAGATATGGGACATCCCATGATTATCTCATAGGGCATCAATTTGTGTTTCCAAAAAGGTGTGGTTCGTACAGTCATTAAAGCCAATGGCAATACCTTGGGCCAAAGTAGTCCTGTAGATTCAACCAATTTTGAAAGTTTTAATTTAAGAGTACCATTATTCCATTCTACTTTTCCAGATGACTGAGGGAACATGTAATATATAATTTGTCCAATAAGATGCATCCCATGATTACTAGAGAATTAGTAAGACATTCTCCAAGTAGGAATTGCATGTTGTAATAGTTTCTTGGTGACTGGTGGCACCTACCATTTGACTGGGAAAAGCTTTGGTCCAACTAGAGAATATAAAATCACTAGCACATGTTTTACCCCAGAGCAGGGGACAATTGTATAAAATATAGTTGTAAATGTGCAAACTGGTCAGAAGTTGGTGGAGTAACCCCTTTAAGTGCTTTGATAGATTTTCCTGGTTATGTCTCTGACAGGTATCACATTGATTATAGATTTTCTGGGCAGCTTTTAAGAAATTGCCCCACCAATATTTTAGCATAATTTGTACCATTTTATACATTCCGTCATGAGCAGGTTCCTGCAAAATGTTTATGAGGGGTCTTTTTAAAGATTCCAGAAAACCCCAGCAGCCACCTGGAATCTCCCAAAATCTTCAGCTGTGATTGACTCTACAGCCTTTATTTGTCCAATATTATTTTTCCAGTCCTGGAGCCCATGTTTGTTTGGAAGCCAAATTTTCAGGAGTTGTCTGCAGTTTACAAAGGGAATGCAAAATAGCTCAGACAATGAATAGAAGAATCTGATAACCCATGGGAGTGTTCTATAATTTTCTATTGAAACACAAAACTTCTCTCTAGAATCATCCTCCTTTTATTTGGGAGGTACTGGGGATTGAAGGCAGAGCCTCCTACATGGGAAGCAGGCACTCAACCACTTGAACTACATCTGCTCCCCAATCATCTTCCTTTTGATCAAAAGTAACACCAGGAACGATGACTCTTGATCATAAATTAAGGTTAGTTTACATAGGTACAGCAAATGGTGATTTACCAAATAGGCCTTTCTAAGTTTGCATTGCTGGAAATTTTCATAAGGAACTTCAGATTAGACTTTTAAATTCCTTTTGAGGGGAGCCAATGTGGCTCAGTGGTCGAGTACCATCTTCCCACATACAAGGTCCTGGGTTCAATCCCTGACTCCCAGTACCTCAAAGAAAAAAACAAAAAAACAAAAAAAAAACAAGCAAACAAACAAACAAAAAAACACTTCTTGCAGCACAGAAGCCAAGCCAAGAACACAACACAAGAGGTGACCTGCAGTGCTTATAGATTTAGTTAAATTCCTCTTTCTCGATGTCCCAAAGTATCATATGTTTCCTATGCCTGCCAGAAAGTGACCTTCCTTACTCAGCTGTAAGGGTGGGAACCTGGGACTCAGTTACCTGAGCAGTTTTTTCCAAGAGGATTTTGTAAGCATTGGCTCCATAAAGTCAAACTTAGCTTCTTAAAGTCTCTGGTTCTTTCTGATTATATGCACATCTTTCTCTAAACATAACATTCCAGTCAAAGCCTTGGTTATATGACCAATGTGTCCAATTATGTCCTGTAAACAAGAAAGACAGATTCTTACAGAATCTATTTAAATGATTTTATTGCCATAAAAACAAGAATAATAAATAAGAGTTGTGGAATTCGGGAGGGATCAGGCAGGGAGAAAATGATAAATGTTTTGTTTTGTTTTTAGATTTATTTCTTTATCTCACACCCCCCCCCCGTGGCTTGTGCTCACTGTGTTCATTTGCTGTGCATTTTTCTGTGTCTGCTTCTTGCCCTTTGTTGCATCAACTCACCACACTACATCGGCCAGCTTGCCTTCACCAAAAGGCCCCAGGAATTGGGAATCAAACCTGGGGCTTCCCATATGGTAAAAGGGAGCCCAACCACTTGAGACACATCCACTTCCCCTAAATGTTTTATTAATTATACATAGTTTAAGGGAAAAGAGTAAAGGATTCCATGCATTTAAAAAATGGAATATTAGAACATTAGCAATAATCCAAAGAAAACCTATAATCATTCTTTATCAGTTCACTCAGTTCTAGGTAATTCATCTTATTCCATCAATTTTGTATTAGAAGCTCATGGAACCATCAGCTTCTTAGCTGGAACACTGAAGGTCTCATGTCAGCCCAGTGGTTTGGTCT
>JAQZBX010095236.1:0-11954 GCA_029593785.1 Cabassous unicinctus
CTCTGGTCTCCCAAGGCTTTTATCTACTAGTTAGTGTTGCTCCAAAAGTTATAGTGTGGCCATAACTCATTCATTCATTCATTCATTCATTCATCCAGCAAAGATTAATTCAGACAATGTTCTGGGACTAAAAGGATGAATTAAAATGATTCCTGCTCTAAGGACTTTACAAACCTAATTGGAAACATGGACCTAGATACTAAGAGTTACAATATAATACAATAGATACAAATAAAGTAAAAAAGCATTAATAAAAGTTCTGTTCTCCTTAATCTTAAAATATCAATTCCTTTTATTTGCCATTTAACTTGTCATGAGGACATTTTTCTCACATGCTCTAGGCTGATTTCTAGCAGTAAGGGATTAGGTTGGAATGAGATAAGAGCTGACGTCTAGCAAACACTACTGTGGGCCTCACATTTCACTTTACTTTAGCCCATTATCAAGGCTATTATCTAGTTCAGAACTTGATATGCTGAAAACACCCTCGTTTCTGTTCTTGCATCTTAAAGTAGAAAGATCAGATGCTATATCCATTAGTTGTTCATCTAAGGAAACCATATAGGCTATTCCCTCGATGGATTTAGTTTCACATTTCACTACTGTGCACTGAGTTTTTCTTGAGGAAGCAGCTGGAATGAGCATAGAGCTGAATTATGAGATTCTGAGGGTAATGACATTTGTAAGCAATCGGTAGCAAGTGAAGGAAAATATCCCTAAGGTACTTTCCTCTTATGCTATTCTTATAATTTCTGCTTTAATGTACCTCCCTGCCCTCTCCTGCAACTCAATGAATGACTAACATGCACAATATTCATTCACATATTTTAAATCTGAATAAAAGGGAAGGATTCTAGAGATCACTCAATATTTGCCTCCACCTTTACATAGGTGTTAACTAAATTAGTTCAAGCAGATGTTTACATAGCTTATTAAATATCCTTAGGGTAAAAATTCAACTTGTTCCATTGTTCAGAAGTCTTGAAGTCTATGATTTAACATGGAAAATAAATTAGAAAGTTGTAGAATTTATATAACATTTAAAACACTTGACTGAATTACTGGAAAATTTCAGAGCACAATATGAATACACATAAAAATTGATGAAGCATGCCATAAAATTATAATTTGTTCATTAATTCTGTTAGTTCACAAGCATTTATTGGGTATGGGTAATATTATCACAGGCAATATGCTAGTTACTGTAGATACACAGGTAAAGAAAACATGACCCTCATTTTTTTTTTTTTTAAGTACTGGGCCCGGGATTGAACCTGGGACCTCATATGTGGGAAGCTAGTGCTCAACTGCTGAGTTGTTTTTTTTTGTTTGTTTGCTTGTTTGATTTTGTTTTTGGGAGGCACAGGGAATCGAACCTGGGACCTCCCATGTGGGAAGCACGCTCTCAGCTCCAATCCTCATTTTTTAAAGGAACAGACTTATTGGAGAGCCAGGCCTGTAACCAAAGAATTATTATATGTTGTAATAAGCATAAAATAAAAACAAATTCACTGACAGAACAGGAAAGACACAGTTTTAGGAGGGACTTTTAAAGCAGAAGATGCTTGAACTCTGTGTTAATTCTTTGCTGCTCAAAGTGTGGTTTCCAGAACAGGGCCACTGGCGTTGCTGGGGAGCATGGAGACCTGCAGGCTCTCAAGTCTTGGTCTGGACTCACCAAATCAGAATCTGCGTTTAAATAAGATGCTCTGGTGATTTGTATCATATTAAAGTCTGAAAAGTTTTGCCTTAAAGTATACTTAGGAATTCCCAGGTGGATTTGGAGGAAGAGAAGAATGTTCTCCAGAAGAGGGATCGTTATGTGTAAAGGCACTACTTTGGGTTGGATTCCCTCCAGAAGCTCAATCCCTCAGGAGATACCTGGGAAACACGTGGAATGCTCCTTGGAGTCATTCGCCAATTCCAGCCAGTCTGTTGTTGAGGTTGCTCCCGAGGGCTGTTAATTCTTCAGCATTTTTGATTTTCGACAAGGATGGACCCCCTGGGCTCTGACCACCAGGAAATTCCAGCTAGCAATTTGGTGTTCACAGAAATGGTGAGTGCTGGCAGGATACAGATGGGCACTGGAAGAGGCTGCTATCCGATTGGAGGCAGGAAACCGCACTACAGGGTATACTCAAGGAATTGCTTGTTGTTCAGCATTCTGAGAGTGACAGGAGTGAGGGTGTAAATGTCAGGATCTAAGGCTGCATAGATGCATAGGAAGCAAATCATAAAGGGTCTTGTGAGGAAGACATGCTAAGGAATTTTGGATTTCTTTTGTGGGCCATTAACTATTTAAAAAATGGAATGTCATGATAGTTCATTTATCAGAAAGATTGTTTTTGAGGAAGTATGGAGGATGGATTGGAGTGAATGAGACTGAAGGCAGACAGGCCAGTTCAGAATTGTATAACTTTGGATACAGGATCTGTAGTTTGGGTGTCACCATTAGCAAACTGGATTAATCAATATCTCTATTGAGCTCCCACTATATTCAAGGAATTTTCCAAGTAGCTATGTGAGATACAAAGGATTGTTCCTCAACCTTTCCTTTTCTTTAGTTAATTAAATTCTTCTGTTTAAACCGAAGTCTCTTCAATATGTTAGTGCCATTGCTGTCTGTCAGTAGGTACTGATATGTTTCAATTCAACATAGATATGTACATTGCCTGGATGAATGCCCCAGCCATTGCCACATGCCATCCTTTTCCTCCCTCCCTCCCTCCCCTCCTTCTTTCTTCCTTCCCGCCCACCCACACACTTTCTTTTTCTTTCTTTTGTTCTTTCGTTCGTTCTTTTGTTCTTTCATTCTTTTTCTTTCATTCTTTTTCTCTTTCTCTCTTTTTCTTTCTCTCTCTCTCTCTGTCTCTCTGTCTCTTTCTTTCACAGAATAATAATTCTTCTGAGAGCACAAGGCATCATTTAAACTAATGATTTTCTTTTCTACCAAATAGAACTTCAATAGGTTCCCAATTAATGACTATATTAATCATTTATCCTATTTGCGGATATTAGTTAAGCTTTATCTATGACCATTTCCACATCTCATATAATAGGAATTTTGTGGTTATTGCTGTACTCATTCACATCAAAGTGTTGCCTGCCATTTTCTCTTAGCTAAGACAGGTAGAATACTTTTCTTTAAACCAGAGGATAATAGTTGGTCCACGTGCTAATCCTTCTGAGATAAAAAGGATCTGTGTTGTTAAACAGGAAAGAAATCTCTGTGTCACGTCATATCCCTAATCTTAATCTGTTGCCCAGGAGAAGCGTATGTCTAAAATGTCAAGTTTTTAAGACTTTGTTTCTGTCCCTGTAGAATATTGAAAAGCCTCATTTGCTATTCTCATTACTGACATCAAAATAAAGATTTGATGCTGCTTAACGTAATCACTGACTTTAAGTGGCTTCTCTGTTCACTTTTATATCAGCTGGGATTAACATTTCCCCCCTCTCCTTACATTTGCATCCTTTGATTATTCTTATTATTGCTATCTTGGTTTTCTCAGAGATATGTGTCTTCGATTGGCAAAAGGAAGGAGATTCTAAGATTTGGCTAATGTGATAACTGTATTTGGTATTAATGGTCAAGAATTTCTTGACTTCTAGCTTTATTTGAACACAGGTAAAATTTATTGGGGATACTCAATCTGATAAAATTATCTATATGGAAGACAATAAAAATATGCTAAAATAGAGTTCAAATCTTTCAAAATCTCCAAAGCCATTTGATAAGAAATTTATCTCTTCTTGGATCCTCTAGCTTAAAATCAGTGAAGTCCTAATGAGTTATGACCCAGACTCTTTTTTGTGTGTGTGATTTCACCTAACTTGCTGTGTAAGGATTCAACAAATATTGGTTAATGTTAAATAAATTTCACTCTCTAATGGAAATCTCACCACAGTAACAAATGTTTTTGTTTCACACTGAATTATGGTGACTTTTTCTATATTGAGTACCATAGAAGAACACTTGGAAGTATCTATTAGCTGATAACATATCTTAGAATATTAGCCCATTCATTGATTTGAAAAGTGATGCTACCTGAAGATTGTGCAAATCGAGCTGATGAAATGGGAACTCCACTGGAGGATTTAAACATGAGATCAAATTTTATCAATTCTTAAAATAATGAAGTGATCTGAAAATATATGACAATTCCTCTCAGTGGTCTCTTGCATATACTCATCTATGACACAGTAAAGTGACCTGACAAAGAGTGTGGGTTTTAGAATATGGGTTTATATCTGTTAGGTAAGCATGGGCATGCTGTATAACCTTGAGTAAGTTGCATACCTTCTTAAGAGCATCCCTTGTTTATGGGAGATAGTAGACAATAATGCTCTTATTAGGAGGATTAAATGGTGTAAAATGTTTGTCACAGTCATATTTTCAAGGCTTCATAAAAATTAGATGATAATATCTGTGGATAGATTACCTTTTTGTAAATGGAAGAAAACTTGTTTGGATATTGATGAAAGGACCCAGAATAATGGCCCTTTCTCTTCACAATTCCTAAATTTCCTGTAACTTTCCATTCTCTTTCACCCAAACCCCTCTTTACTCCAGTTATGCAGTATTTATGCTGGGGGCATAATGGGTTAATATTACTACTGTACAAGCTTTCCCATTCATTTTAAAGTTTCATTAAGATTGTTATCAGAATTCTAAGGTCAATGAGTCAAAGAAAGCAGAACATGAAACCTGTTTCTCCCACCATTTTAAAACCTCATATTTATTTTGAAAAGACCAGAAAACCACCTTTCTCCCCTCCCCCCTCTCCCCTCCCCAAGGTGATCCAATCTGAGGGTTGAATTTCTTGCTGTTTGCAGCACAATTTGTAACACTGATGGCTAGTCTTAAGCTTGGCAAAATGTTTCTCCTTCTTTTCACTTTTGCTGAAGCTAGCCCTTTTGGACATCTGTAGGTCAGCTCTTGGTGGTGGTTTGATGGCAGTGGAAGCACACGCACTTTGGAAATAGCTCAAATCTATATCAAAAGAATTCAAGCAGCAAAGGTCAGGCAGGAACATGAATCCTGATGCTCTTCGGAGCTCCAGGCAGGCATTCTATAGAATCTGAGTCGCCAGTCTCTGGGGAGAGGGAGAACACTGTGTTCTCCTCCAGTCATCTCTTGCTGCAGCCAGGGCATACCGTAGTGAAATCCAGCTATAGCCCAGGTAAAAGGCAGATAGGGAAAACATTTTAGGGTGAAAGTAGCAAAAATAATAAATGGAGATAATTGTGAAAATAGTGATTTTTTTTCCCTGTTAACAATTACATTATAAACTAAAGATGGCCCTTTGAGTTGGATACAAAAGGTACTTCCTTTTGTAGTTACTCCCTTCACAGCTGAATACCTAAATAGAATCTTCATTGGTCAATTGCTTTTAAAAGTCATTGTTGGAGCTGCCATTTTTCTTGTTAAATTCCTTAAAATGATATCTCCAGAATGACAGGTGATTAAAGAAACCATAACAAGGAATGAGCTCACAGAATAAAAATGAAGCACCTTTGATAATGTGGTACTAACGGATGGATGAACTTTTCAATCAGCTTCAGGCTTTTCACCAATTTGAATCATACATTGGCATTTGATTGATCATGGGATGGGATGATGTTACTTAGATATCTGATGACTCATTCTTTAGGAGAATTTCCACCAATTATTCTGCTACAAAATGGTATTTATCCCATCTTTATATACATGTCTTAGAAATAAAGTGAGGAGGCTGTGATTCACGTCTGTGATAGGATTTTGGTATCTTGGTTTTCAAGACTATCCATAAGTGTTGATATTATTAGTGATGTCATACTCATAATGCATGGCAGTTCATTGCTGAGACCCATTTTGAAAGCTTGATGTTGTTATTCCAGCAGTACCTAAAGTTCCTGTTTTTGTGAAGCAGAATAAAGCAGAATTGAATTCTTAAAGAACTACACATACTGTGCAAAACCTGCTGATTACTCTTTTTGAAAGCTGATACAGATTGCTAGATGGTTTTTTAAAAATGTTTGATTTTAAATTAATTTTAATGAAAAAAATATTAGAAGCATTTGTTTTGGCTACTGTGTACCAAGCCATTTCTTTTGGAAACATTAATGGCTCCAAGGAAGGAGAAAATTGACTCTCTTGCTTATGTGCTTATGGAAGAAACATTATGTTTTCAGAATGAGGACCCAAAGGTAATTACCTCATTTAAAGAGAAAAGATATTATGGCCCTTTAGCACATTCCACTAAACAATTAAGTATTTTAGGAAAACAAACAGTCTTAGATATGCCACTTCCTTATGTGGAATATATAAGCTCTGATCTCAGAGATAAACCCTATCTCAACTCTGTTTTTTCTGCCTCCCTTCTCCATCCCCATAAATTTCCCACCTCTAAACAAGAAAATACTTTATTAGCTTAGCATTAGCACAGGTCATGGATAACCCAATGAGCCCAGTAATAGAGTGTGATACTCTGTGTTAGTACTCCCAGGAAGCACCTGGAACTGCCTGGAGAGTCAGACCTAGTAGCACAGCCTGACCTTGGGTGAGTCATCTAGTCATGCTTTGCTAGTTTCCTCTTTTGCAAACTGCAAGTGGTGATACAATCTACCTTGCTGGTGTTCTACAAATATTACTGAAATGGTAGTTGGTTAGAACTTTGAAGGAGCATGCTATTAAATAAATCGCTCTATTGCCATCTCTTCAGGGCATAGTTTCCTTATAGTCGGGAGCCATTATACTTGTACAAGGCATCCCTGAAGCTTGGAAAACAGGAGAAAATAGAATCTTAGAGGAGGCCTAGGTTTCAATTATTTAAATCATGACAAGGTGATAGACTGATTTGTAGGCAGAGAAATGCCATATTTGCATCTAGAGATGGCCACTCACAAATGAGAATAAATAAAACTAAATTATATTCTCATCACACTAAATTTTAAAAATTTGAACATGAGTCCAGAAGGGAGGAAATATGCATATTTGTTAGGGGAATGATTCATTATCCACCCTACCCTACAACAAGCCCTAATCAAGATGCTGGAAGGATGTTTAAGTTATTTTCATAATATTTGGTTATAGGCAACTCACTCTCATGGCCATCAGATACTCAAGCATTTTCATTAGAAACCACCACTGAAATCAATAGTTTATCAGCCTGAATGAGAAATAGAACAGGCCAGAAACTGTTATTGCAGTGTTAGTTTCTGTCTAAGATACTGATGTGCTGAGTGTTACCTAGCAGTAGGCACTGGGGACATGGAAGGCCATGTCCCAATTCTTTGAATAATCTGTCTGAAATTCTGTAACACGGAAGATAGAAACTTTCTTAGAATCCTGTGGTTAAAGACATCCCTGTCACAAAATTTCTGGACATGGAATTAAATCTTTCTTTTGAAGGATGTGTACCAAAATAGGTACAATAGGTCAAAACATGTTAAAGTGAACTGGATGACCAAAAAGAGTCACAGTCACAAAATCCAACCCTTCTGTGCCATTAATGGGTGCATTTTCAGCTTTGAATACCATTCATTGTCCCTCACACAGGTATATGAAACCCATAAAAGGAAAAGATAGATTTTTAGGGTCATCCACCTACGGCAGTTTTAAATAGAGTGATGACCTTAGTTCTATCATTATCAAGTCTCAGACAGCAATGCCTAATCATACAATTATTTGTCTATTTATGGATTATCACTGAACACTATGCCTTAGTTTATTACTGTACTTGTTTGGATTTTAATTAAATAATAATTTTTAAAAATTTATTAATTTATTTTTATTTAAATTTATATTATTATTTTACTTTTATTAGAGAAGTTGTAGGTTTATATAAAAGTCATGCATAAAATATTACAAAATACACTGTTCCCATATACCACCCTATTATTAACACTTTGCATTAGTATGGTATATTATTATGATATATGAAAGAACGCTTGCATAATTGTACTATTAGCTGTAGTCCATCATTTACAATAGGATTCATTGTGTTACAGTCCTTTGTTTTTATTTTAAATTTTTATTCTAGTAACATATACACAACCACTTAACCACATTCACATATAGAATTCAGTGCTGTTAATTACCTTCACTATGTTGTGCAAGTATCAACACCATCCATTACCAAAATTTTCCATTCAACCCAAATGGAAACTCTGTACAACTCAAGCATTAACTCCCCATTTCCTATCCCCAACCCAGCTGTAAGTAAAGTATACTCCAGATTCTGACTCTGAGTTTGCTAATTCTCATTATTTCTTATAAGTGAGATCATACAATATTTGCCCTTTTGGTTCTGGCTTATTTCACTCAAAATATGTCTTAAAGGTTCATCCATGTTTTTACACATATCAGAACTTCATTCCTTTCTATGGCTGAATAATATTCTATTTTAAGCATATACCACATTTTGTTTATCTATTCATCAGTTGATGGACACTTGTGTCGCTACTATCTTTTGGCAATTGTGAATAATGCTGCTATAAACATTGGTGTACAAATATTTGTTTGAGTCCCTGCTTTCAGTTCTTCTGGGTATATATCTAGAAGTGGGACTGCTGGGTTATATGGTAATTCCATACTTAACTTTCTGAGGAACTGTCAAACTGCCTTCTACAGTGGCTGTACCATTTTACATTCTTACCACCAATGAATGAGTATCCTATTTCTCCACATCTTCTTCAACACTTGGGATTTTCTGTTCTTTTAATAATAACCATTCTAGCGGGTGTGAAATGATATCTCATTGTAGTTTTGAAATAGTATCTCATTGTGGTTTCTATTCGCATTTTCCTAATAGCTAATGACATTGAAGATCTTTTTACATGCTTTTTGGCCATCTGTATATCTTCTTTGGAGAATGTTTCTTCAAGTCTTTTGCCCATCTTTAAATTGGGTTGTTTGTCTTTTTATTGTTGAGTTGTGGTGTTTCTTTATATATTCTGGATATTATACCCTTATTGGATATGTGTACCCTTATTGGATATGTGGTTCCCAACATAGGTTGACTTTTTACTTTCATGAAAAAGTTCTTTGATTGCACAAATTTAAAAAATTTTGATGAGGTCCCATTTATCTATTTACTTCTATTATTGCTTGTGCTTTGGGTGTAAAGACCAAGATACCATTGCCTAACATAAGAAACTAAAAATGTTTCCCTATGTATTCTTCTAGGAGTTTTATAGTCCTGGATCTTATGTTTAGGTCTTTCATCAACTTTGAGTTAATTTTTGTATATGGTGTGAGATAGGGGCCCCCTTCATTCTTTTGCATCTGGATATCCAGTTTTCCCAGTACCATTTGTTGAAGAGAATATTCTTTGCCAATTGAGTGGACTTAGCACCTTTGTCAAAAATCATTGGCCATAGAAGTGAGGGTCTATTTCTGAACTTTCAATTCAATTCCATTGTTCTTCTTTTTCAAGATGTTTTTGGTTATTTGGGGCCCCTTACCCTTCCAAATAAATGTGATGATTGACATTTCCATTTCTGCAAAGGCTGTTGGAATTTTAATTGGGATTGCAATGAATCTGTAAATCATTCTGGGTAGAATTGATATCTTAACAATATATAGTCTTCCAATACATGAACATGAAATGTCCTTCTATTTATTTAGGTCTATCTTGGATAACAATCCATGTGCACTTGAGAAGAATGTGTATC
Source organism: Cabassous unicinctus (assembly GCA_029593785.1). NCBI lineage: Eukaryota > Metazoa > Chordata > Mammalia > Cingulata > Chlamyphoridae > Cabassous > Cabassous unicinctus. The sequence goes on from JAQZBX010095236.1 coordinate 9,658, forward strand.
CTGCTGTTTTGGGTGCAATATGTTGTATATGTCTGTTAGGTCTTGTTCATTTATCATATTATTCAAGTACTCTGTTCCATATTGACCTTCTGTCTAGATGGTCTATTGATGAAAGTGGTATATTGAAGTCTCCAACTATAATTATAGAGGTATCTATTTCTCTTTTCAGTTTTGCCAGTGTTTACCTCATGTGTTTTGGGTCACCATGCCTAGGCGCATAAATATTTGATTGTTATTTCTTCTATGTTGATTGACCCTTTTATTAATATATAGTGCCCTTATTTGTCTCTTGTAACAGCTTTTGACTTAAAGTGTGTTTTGTCCAATATTAGTATAGCCACCCTGGCTCTCTTTTGGTTACCATTTGCATGAATTATCATATTTCATCCTTTCACTTTCAACCTGTTTGTGTCTGTAGGCCTAAGGTGAGTCTCTTGTAAACAACGTATAGTTAGATTATACTTTTAAAAAAATCTATTCTGCCAATTTGTGACTTTTGATTGAGGGAGTTTAACTCATTAACATTCAGTATTATTACTGTATAGGCAGTACTTACATCAGTCATTTGTCCTTTGGTTTTCATATGTCTTATGTCTTTTGTCTCTTTTTCCCTTTATTGCAGCCTCTCTTTTCTGTATAATTGATCTTACATGATGTATCTAAATGATCCCCTTCTCATTTCTGTTTATGTTTTAAAAAACCCTTTCTTTGTGGTAACTGTAGGGTTTGTATTACACTATTAATATAACCTACTAATTTGAAAAGATACCAGCTTAACTTAAGCAGCATGCAAGTTCACTGCTCCCATATCCTCCATTTCTCATCTTTATGATGTCCCCTGCCCCCATATTACCTCTTTATATTTTCTCTGTCAATTATTGGTAAATATTACTTTTTCTTATTCAATTGCATTCAAACTCTTATAGTTATTAAAGAGTAGAGTTATATATTGAAGATACAGTATTATTGGATTTGCATTTACCCATTTAGTTACCTTTACTGATGATCTTTACTTCTTCACACTGCTCCAAGCCACTCTCTCCTGTCTTTTCCTTTCAACCTGAAGGATTCCTTTTAGCAATTCTTGCAGGGCAGGTCTTTCTGTGACAAACTCTGTTTCTTTTTATCTGTGAATGTTTTAAACTTTTCCTCATTTTTCAAGGTCAGTTTTATCATATAAATAATTTTTGGATGGCAGTTTCCTTCTTTCAGTACCTTAGATATATCATACTACTGCTTTCTTTCTTCCATGGTTTCTGATGAGAAATAAGCACTTAGTCTTATTGAAGAAGACTTGTATGTGACACCTTGCTTTTCTCTTGCTTGTTTTCAGAATTCTCTTTATCTTTGGCACTTGACATTCTGATGTATCTTAGGTCTCTATTTGGCATATGTTGCACTTCTTGAACATATATATTTATATATTTCATAAGAGTTGGGAAATTTTGGGCCATTATTTCTTCAAATATTCTGTCTCTTTTCCCATCTGTTTTTCTTCTGGAACTCCCATGATGCATATGTTGGTACAATTCATTCTGTCACTCAAGTCCCTTAGAATTTGCTCAACTTTTTCTATTATTTTCTCTATCTGTTCTTCTGATTGTATGATTTCAATTGTTTCTGTCTTCTAGTTTCCTGATTCTTTTTTTTCCCTGCCTGTTCAAATCTGCTATCGTTTGTCTCCAGTGTATTTTAATCTCCATTATTGTGCCTTTCATCCCCATAATTTATTTTTTTAACTTTCTAATTCTTCCTTTTGCTCAAATATTGTCTTATCAATATTCTTGAGCTCTATATCCAACATTAGTTTATTTCTATCCATATTTTCCTTCATCTTCTTTAATTAATTTAGGAGATTTGTTTGAACTTCTTTGATTAGTTATTCCAAAGTATATGGCTCCTCTGCAGTTTTAATTTGTTCTCTAGACTGAGTCATTCCTTACTGTTTCTTAGTATGGCTTGCAATTTTTGCTGATATTTGGGCATCTGATTTTTTTGATGTGCTAAATCTGAAGGTCAGTTTCTCTCTTGCCCAGGATGTTATTTTAGATTGAATGGGAAAGGGGGCTTAGATCCCATAGGGCTGATGGATGGAGCTATCTTGCTTGCAGTTTCAGACACTCTCTGTTCCTTGGGATTGGCATTGCCCAACATCATCTCATTGTTAGTTGTCCTGGGTGATTCCAATGAACTGGAGAGTAGGTGTTGCAAATCTCCTGAAATTTAGGGCTCAACTGGCACATAGACAGACCAAAGATTTAAGTCTCTGGGACATATATTTATCAAGTATAGTGCTA
>JAQZBX010095237.1:0-11936 GCA_029593785.1 Cabassous unicinctus
AAAAAAAAAAAAAAAAACCTAGCAAAATAAATCCAACACCATGATAAAGTGGGTTTTATTCCTGGTATACAAGATTGATTCAACATAGAAAACCAATAAATGTAATATACCACATTAAAAAGTTGAAGGGCAAAAACCACATGATTGTCTCATTTGGTGCAAAAAATGGCATTTGACAAAAATGGCATTTGACAATATACAGCATCATTTCTTGACAAAAGTACTTCAAAGATAGGAAAAGAAGGAAAGTTCATCAATATGATAAAGGGCATATATGAAAATCTCACAGCCAACACCAAACTTAATGGGGAGAGCATGAACACTTTCCCTCTAAGATGGGGAAAAGATAACGATGCCTTCTGTAGCAACTGTTATTCAACATTGTGCTAGAAGTTCTAGCTACAGCAATTAGGCAAGAAAAAGAAATAAAAACCATCCAAATTGAAAAGGAGAAACTAAAATTCTCACTATTCACAGATGAAATGCTCCTATATTTGGAAAATATCAAAATATCTATCTATGATTAAAGCTAGTAGAGTTGTTTTAGTTTGCCAAAGGGATTCTGAAGCAAAGAAACAGAAATGGGTTGGTTTATATATAAGAGTTTTTTTTAGGGTAAAAGCTTACAGTTCCAAGGATGTGAAAAGTCCAAATCAGGGCACCATAAGAGGAGCATTTTCACCAAAGCCAACTGTCACATAGGGAAGTAAAGATGGACACCTATCTCTGCTTGTATGTCTACCATTCTAGCTGCAGGCAAACTTGGCGTAGGATTTGTCTCCTCTTAAGCTGATCTGAGGGCCCAGTCTCATGGGGGCTTCATTTTTAAGCCATTCTCTACTCCCCTCTCACATGGTCCGATCAAACAGCAGGTCCCTTATTCATAAGTCTGTCTAAGTCTTTCTTTCTGTGTGTTTCCATTAATATCAGACCTAGAAAGGGGTGGCAAGGACTCAAATTGAATTGAGGCTTACTGATGCAATCCAACCTAAAGACCTAAGCAAGCTTATCAAGTAAACTAATCAAAGGCCCCTCAATTGATTTTAATGCAATGAAAGGTTATCTCACCCAGAAGGATAGATTAGTTTATAAGCATATTATTCTTTTTGGAATTGATAATTTCAGTCTGACACACTCCACACTCTGAATCCCAAAAATACTTATTCCAAAAAGGCTTAAATCATTTTAGTAGCAATGTTAAGTACAAAATCATAGCAAATTCAGTTGCAAGAATAGAGTTTGTCTTGAGTCAAAAGTCCCCTTCTGGCTGTAGCCCTGTGAAACTTACAAAATAAGTTATCTGCTTTCAATATACAAATAAAGAACAAACATAGGATCAACATTTTCATTATCATAAGAAGAAATTGGGAGGGAAACAGTCATGGGTTCCTAAAAGTTCTGAAAATCTGTAGGACATATTCCATTAGATTTCAAAATCTTAGAGTCATTAAAATGTTTTTTTTTTCTCCTCAAAGCTTCATGGGGAGCCTCCTTCTCTATGGGCTTAACCAATGGCCATACCTTTGCTTCCTCCTTCTTCAAACATCTGGGTGGCAACTGAGCTCCAGATCTCACCCTCCAAGAAAAGTTGGGTGATGGCCATATTTTCTCCAATCTCTGGAGAATAGACTTAATTCCTTTACTATAATGAGCTGGTGGCAACATTGTTCTTAATATCTAGCATACAGGCGCAATGCCCTAAGAAAAAGAGGTGGCAACCTGACTCTCCTTAATCAAAGAAGCCTTGGCCCAACAACCTCAGAGCAGTAGGGTGGTGACCTAACATTCCCTAACCTATGAACAACAGGCCCATATCCCTCAGAGAGGTGGGGTGGCAACTCACTCTCCCTAACAAATCGGGAATGTGCTGCAAACTGTCTCTAGCCTGGGGTGGAAAAACTCTCCCTGAACAGTGGGCTTGAACATCCATACTTGTTAAATCCCTCGGCAAAATCATCCTCTCCATACACATGTGTGGTCCCTCTCTTGGCCCAAGAAGATTTCTTAATTCTAGACCTCAGGATGCTCAGTTTTCCTCTTGAAGTCATTTTTCCATCTACAACTCCCTTCTCAATACCTTTTAGTCCAGATTGACAGTGGTTTGAGTCATACAGTTATTGCAAAAATTTTTTAGTTTAACATGCAGGGAACAGAGGTCCAAACCATCAGACAGGAAACCTTTCTGCAAATCTTTCCTTGACAACTGCATTTCCAATACTGACTGACAAGTTCCAAGTTAATGAAGTCTTTACATGAGCCACTATTATTTGGAGGTTTGTTTTTGAGAAGCTTGGAATTTCTAAATCAATCTCTGGTTTCTTTGTGTCTAAGAATTCAGCTCTCAGCTAATCTCTTTCTTCTTGCATTTTGACATAAGCTACAAGGAGAAGTCAGTCTGCATTTTCCACATTTACTTTGGAAATATCCTCAGCTAAATGTCCAAGACTGTCATTTTCAAATTCTACATTCCAACTAACATCATGAGTCAATCTTGCTAAGTTCTCTGCAACTTTAAAACACAGATTGCCTTTCTTACAGTTTCCATAAATAATTTCTTTGTTTCCTTCTAAGGCCTCACTAGAAATAACAGAAGGGTCCATATTCCTACCAAAAGTGTCTTCAAAACAATCCATGAAGCATCTCACAATTCTTCAAAAAATACCCCTCACCCATTTATAAAACCATTCCAGCATTTTTGGTAATTGCTACAGCACAACCCCATCCTTGGTACAAGTTCTGTTTTAGTTTGTCAAAAGACTGCCCATGCAAAGTAGGAGCATTGTTTGACTTTTATAAAAGGGATTTATTTTAGGTAAAATATACAGTTACAAGGCCATGAAAAATCCAAAGTGGCATACCATAAGAGGTGATTTCTCATCAAAGTCAGGTGCCATGAGAGGAAGCAAGATGACTGTGATCTTTGCCATGGTTCCTGCTTTCTGGAGCTGTAAGCAAACCTGGCATAGGGCTTGTCTCCTCTTGAGCTGATCTATGAATCCTGTCTCTTGTGGGTTTCATGTTTAAGTGATCTTTTAGTCCTCTAGCAAACGGTTATGTCAAACATGGCAGCTCCCTTTTTCCTATGTCTGTCTGTCTGTCTATCTCTTTGTTTCCATTTATATCTGACCCAGCAGGGGTTAGAAACTCAACCTGAGTCACAACTCACTGATATAGTTCATCTTAAGTCTCTAAAATGATCTTATCAAGCAATCTAATCAAAGGACACCAACCAAATTTTATGCAATCAAAGGGTATCACACTCACAGGAATAAAATAGTTCAAAAAATCCTTCACTTTTTCAAATTCATAAAATACTCTCAAACTGCCACAAAAGCTAATAATGACTTGAGCATATTGGCAGGATACAAGACCAATACACAAATATCAGTATTGTTTTTATACACTAATAACAAGCAAGCTGAAGAGGAAATCAAGAAAACATTTCATTTACAACAGCACAAAAAAGTCTAAAATATCTAGGAATTAATTTAGCCAGATATGCAAGGGAACTGTATTTAGAAAACTGTAAAACACCATTAAAATAATTAAAGAAAATTTCACAACTTTTACTATACATTTATTGTTTACATATGTTCATGTATAAATAATATAAAATATTATTAATAATAGGATGGGTTGGGGGAAAATACTTTGGTTAGTAGTAACATTTTAGGGATCCTCTTTAATCATTACTTAAAAATGTTTAATAACAATGCAAGGTGTTGGTGGTAGGGTGAGGTATGAGAGCACTGTATGATGTTATGTATGTTTGTTTTGTAAGTTCACAACAATTGTTATGTACTTATTGTTTATGTATGTTCATGTATGAGTGACATACTTCAATAAATTTTTTAAAAAGTAATTAAAGAATATCCAAACAAATGCAAGAACATTCTTTGTTCATCTATGGAAGACTAAATATCATGAAGATTTTAATTCCAACCAAAATGATTTATAGATTAATGCAATCCCAATCAGAATTCACACAAGTTACTTTATAGAAATAGAAATGTGAATTACCAGTTTTATTTGGAAGGGAAACAGATTACAAAAAGCCAAAAACATCCTAAAAAGAAGAGCAAAGTTGGAGGACTCACACTTCCTTACCCTGACATGTATTATAATGACACAGTGGTCAAAACATCATGGTTTTGGCATAAAGGTAGACACATTGCTCAATATAATCAAATTGAGAGCCAAAGTGCAGCTAAAGATGAGCACTGTCATATGCCTGATTGGCCACACCTGAACTCTGGAAGAAAGCAGTGCAGCCAAGGCTGAAGAAGACTGGATAGAGACAAGCCATATTCCTTGTTGCCCACAGCTGAGTTCTGGGAGATGGTAAGCCCTGACGGGAATGCAGGGACCTCTGCAGAGATCAGCTGTCATCTTGCCTTGCCACATGGCATGATACCAGGGTCACTAGGAGCTGAGTTTAGTGAAAAAGCATCTTTGATGGTGTCTTCATTTGGACATTTCACAGCATAGAAGAGATAAGATTTTTCTCTAATAAAATTCCCATTATAAAACCCAATACATATCTGGTACTTTGTGTCTGCAGCCCTGAGGCAAACTAAGACAATAGTTACTAGTGCATATATAAAATGTTTTTCTCTGAAACAGAACAAATGTATGTTAATATTACAAGAAGTTACCACCAGGGTGATATTTGGGCAAAAATACAACCAAAATAAACTATGGACAGAAGCGTATAGTAATATTTTAACTCTGTTACATTACTAGCAAAAAAAAAAGTAAACATGCTGAGTGAATAAAACTAGACAAAAGTACTACAGATTGTTTGGCTCCATCTATACAAAATATAAACAGAAATAAAATACAGAGATGGAAATAGATTAGCAGTTATGTATGACAGGGGAAGGATAGCGAGATTGAGAGATGATTACCAAGAGGTAGGGAGTTTTTGCATTTGTTTGCTTTTTGCTGTTGCTTTCTTTTTTTTGGTGTAAAGTGCTCTAATATTGATTATAGTGCTAAATGCATGACTCTGTGATCATACCAAATATCATTGATGATATAGTTTAAATTAATTGCATGTTTGTTTATGTTTCAATAATATTAATAAAAAATGTCTTTACCAGATAAACAAAAGCTGAGGCAGTTCATTACAACCAGATCTGCCCCACAAGCAATGCTAAAGGAGTTCTTCAAATTGAAAGGAAAGGACACTAGACAGTGGATTTAAGAAGCTTAAGGAAATGAAGATCATCGGTAAAAGTAACCATATGACTAATTACAAATGTCAGTACTATCATTTTGTATAATTTTGTATATAACTCTACTTTTTTAATTTTCACAAGTTCTAAAAAATAAATGCAAAAAATAATGATAAATCTATGGCTTAGGCATACAATATATAAAGATAGAATTTTTAACAAGTACATTAAAAAGTGTCAGTACAAAGTGGTATTGGAATGCTGTATTTGTCTGCAATTGAAGTTGAATTGATACCAAACCAAATTCAAAGAAAAATATATCAAAAATATTTCAGAAAAAAATGAGGAAAGACTCATAAAGGTACAATACACAAATTCAAATGAATATGAAAAAAGGCATCAATGGAAGAAATGAGGACAAAAAAATATAAAGACTTACACAGAGCAAATAGCCCTGCAAAGCACTAGTTACTTAAAATATAAATGTATTAATCTGTCCGCTCAAAAGGCAAAGGTTGGTATATTGGAAAACCATGACCCAAGTATGTTCTCTTTACAAGAGACTCACTTTAAGTTCAAATCTATACAAGTAGATTGTAAGTGAAAGGATGGAAAATATAAGCCATGCAGATAATAAAAAAGAGTTAAGGTAGCTATACTGATACCAGATAAAATAACCTTTAAATCAAAACTTTTACAAGGGACAAAGAAGGTCATTGTATACTGACAAAGGGGTCAATTTAACCATAGGACATAACCATTAAAATTATAAATATATCTATTAGCATAACTTCAGAGCCCCAAAGTACATGCAACTCCTATATACTTACTACCCAGATACCCAAAATTAACATTTTAAAAACATTTTTCTCATTTGTTATATCATTCAATCTTTATCTAGTTTATCTATGTATCATGTGTCTATCTCTCATCATTGTCATAAATCTATATCTGTATCTATGAATATCTGTCTTCTTGTCTATTTATAGACACTTGTGACTAGGTTGAATATATCATGCACCTTCACCATTAAATACCTCTCTCATAGTTTCCTACCTGCTAAAGCAAATATCATGCAATAGGTTGGCTCAAACAATGTGAATTTATTGGCCTGTGGGTTTGATGCTGAGGGAAGTAAAAAGTCAAGGCATGAGTAAGGCAATGCTTTCTTCTAGAAGAGTGTGGCATTGTGGGTTTGCTGTAAAGGATCGTTGGGTTCTTAACTTTTTTGTCAAATAGCAATGCACATGGTAATGTCATATCATTTCTCTTTTGGCTTCCACTGATTTCCAGCTTCACCTCCTCCAGGAGCATTTATCTTCAAAAAGCTGCCAATAATTGGATTAAGACCCATTTTCAGTTGGGCCACAACTTAAGCTAAAATAACATTGCCAATAGGTCCTATTTACAATAGTTTTACATTCACAAGAATGGATTTAAAATAAGAATGTGTTCATTTGGGGTGATAGTAAATAATCTAACCTATCACCTTCTCCAAGTATATTTCTTAAGAACAAGGATATTCATTTACATAACCACATTGAGAACAATTATCAAGTTCAAACAATTAACATTGATTTAATGTATACAGTTTGTACTCCAGTTTTTTCAGTTTTCCAAATAATGTTATTTGGGCATTATTTTAGGTTCAGTCCAGACTCTATTTAATTTTAATTGTCTCAGCCATCTTTATATTTAAATTGTAGTAACATATATACAACATAAAATTTACCATCTCAAACATTCCCAAGTATAAAATTCTGTTGCATTAAAAACATTCACAATGTTGTGCTACAATCAACACCATCCATTACTGAAACTTTTTATACCACCCCAGAGACCATGCACATATTGTGCATCAACTCCCCATTACCCCTTCTACCCAAACCAGTAACATACTCTGCTTTCTGTCTCTATGAAATTCCATAATTCTAGTTATTTCATGTAGGTGGAATCCTACACTATTTGTCCTTTAATATGTGGTTTAATGTGTGTCTCTTAGACACATAGACATGTACTGAAGAAAAACCATACCCCTTTTCATTCCGACAGTTTTATAAAAAATTGTAATTTCACTACAAATGATACTGCACTAGCACATATTAAATGATTAATTACAGAATAATGATTTACTACCATTTTCTAAACATTAAACAAATAGGTAAATTTATTGCACAGAGACCACCATGCAAAAATGATGATCAAAGATTTTTATTAAATTTCCTGAATCAAGGGGGTACATCATATTAAAAACTCTCAGAAGGAGAAATTTAGGAAGGATATTTATAAAGTGTTTGGGTTCTGGGGTGAAACTATTTAAGACAGGATTTTAAATGCTATCAAGTCTTTGTGATTGGGAAAAATTCACGCATAATAGCTTAAGAATGGGGAACACAGGGTGATTGAGACATAAATGTGATATCATAAGTATCATGGGACAAGTCCTGATGAGCTAAATTTGTCTTCATAACCAGGCTTTTGCTGAGATGAACAAGTATCTGCCCAGATATATTGGAGGATTTTAATTTCCCAAAGAACAATGAAGTTATTAAATTCCTGTGAAGGAATTTATTGAAATATACAATTATGTTGATGCAGAAAAGCTCAGTTCTCATGGATACCTTACATTATTCTCCAGTCAGAGCTGAAATGCAGATTATTCTTTTCTGTGGAAGTGATCAGTTCAGATCTGCACTACTCCTTGATATATCATCAATGTATATCATGTCTCTTGTCATTGCTTTATTGCTTTTTATAGCTCTGTAAGTGTCAGGTATGCCTTTATTATTTTTTTAGCTGTACAACACATTTAAGAATGTGGACATCACACTTTTGAGCATTGTAACAGAGACAAATAAAAATGAATAAATAATATACTTCATACTTCACTTCTATCTAATCTTGTGTCAAATATTGTCAAATCAGATCAAAAGGAGAAATTTCATTTCAAATTCAAAGAACAAACAGAATCAGATATTGTGTTATTAACAAATTTGCCTAATAGCTTTATTTTTAAAAAGTTATTTCTTAGCACATTAAGTAATATTAAGGAACCGAGACAATTCTGTAGGGATGTAAGAGAACATTTCCCCCTAAGGTTGCACATGTTCTACATTAAGAGGACAATCTGAAGCTATGTTTTTTTCAAAGTACCCCCTTTCCAATTTCATGTATTTATTGGGGGGAAAATTTTGTTGTTAGTGGCATTATCTACCTCACTTGTGAAATTCTAAATCATAGTATGTATAATTTTTCCCACTTATTGTTTGTGTAAAGTCTGAAGATAAGAGGATTTTGAATAGCAGAAAGTGACATTATTGTCCCTTTTAGTGGTGTGGTATATTGACTTATGTTCCCCCAAAATGCATGTTCAAATCCAAACCCCCAATCTTATGGGTGTATATCCATTTCTAAATGGGATTTTCAAGATAATCTTATAATGAGGTAAAACAAAACACTGTGGGCCTTAATCCAGTATGACTGGAGTTCTTAAAAGGAAAGAATATTTGGGCACAGATGAAGAATCCATAAGAGAAGAGAGAATCAGACAGATTGCCAAATTATGAATGCAGAGATTGGGCAACCACCAGAATGCTTCAGACTCACAGAAAACATCGCTTACTGATACCTTGAATTTGGAGTCCTATCCTGCAAATTTGAGACAATGACTTCTTGTTGTTTAAGCCAAACAGTTCTGAGACTTTTTTTTATAGCAGCCCCAGCAAGGTGACATACAAGACTAAATTATTGATTCATACATTGAGATCCAGTAAATATCCTTTTTGAATTAATATATCTAAATATGCCTTTTGATGAGAGTGAAATTGGCAAACCAAAATGGACAATGGGTACTCACAGAAAAATACAGAAGTAAAAAGATGAAATTAAAATTCAACCATGAATATGTCATTTTAAAGTCACCACTGAATTTGATTCATATTTCTCTGTCTCTTTATCACATATATATATATACTTTATTGTGATTATGTTGGAAATATGGAAATTTATTGCAAATATAAAGAATGATATTAGCTATTGACAAAAAGTGATCTAAAATTATAAGAAATCCTCTGTTGAATAACCTCAAATGCTTTCTTTCAGATTAAGTTTTCTGCGTTGAAGAAAGCCAGCTCTTTTTCTCCTCTTGGAAAAAGTACAGAGTTTTTAAAAAAATAAATTTGTAAAAGAACAAACAAAACTCTGACCAATATTATTAAAGAGGTCTCTCTTTGCCTAAATACATATATATTTTCAGACATAAACAGATCAAGAGAAAAAAGGCTGGAAAGAAGTAAGAAATGGAGAGAGAAAGAAAGGAAAACAGGTAGAGGAAATTTTAAAATTCTATATGTTACAATTAATTTTACTTAACAATGTAGCAAAAATAGATAAGAATAAATAGAAGTTGAAACAAATGAATTGATAGTTTGTGTATATTAATTACTAATCTATTTCCTTAATGTTAAACAACTATATTATGAAATGTATAATTATAGTATGCTTTTTATATTTATCTAAATATTTCAAATCTATTCATCTTGCTATCAGAGATTAAAGAAACAAAAATCACAGCTAGATTTCTTATCTCCTTCTCTTCCACTTACAACTTTAATTATAAAACTATCTAAATCTTATCACATCCTTAATATTTAATTTCTAGCTTATCATAGCTTGCAGGATAATTTGGTGTTTTTTTGTCTACATTAAAAATGATACAGGGAAGCAGATGTGGCTAAAGCTATTGGGCTCCTGTGTACCGTACAGGTGGTCCATGGTTTGATTCCCGGGGCCACCTAGTGAAAGGCAAGATGGCCCACATGGTGAGCTGGTCCAAGTAAAGAGGTGGCCCATGTGGAGTGCTTGTCCACTCAGGGTGCAGGCCTGCACAGAGAGCTGATGCAGCAAGATGATGCAACAGAAAGAGCCAAAGAAGTGAGATAGCAAGAGACCAGGGAGCTGAGGTGGCACAAGAGATTGAGCACCTTTCACCACTCTGGAAAATCCCAGGAAGAGTTCCCAGTGCCAACTAAAGAGAAGACAAGCAGACACAGAAGAACACACAGAAAGCAGAGAGTGAGCACAAAACAACTAGGGGGGGTGGGGAGAAATAAATAAATAAATCTTTTAAAAAATGATACAGCATGCAACACCAATATTTATGCCCCAAATATTAGAAGGGTCTCCATTCTTGTATTAATATTGACTCATTTATTATTTTCTCCGCTATATTGAATGGCTGATGAGTTCCTTTACATATTTCATGCCTAGCAATATAGAAACTTGGTTGCTTAGAATATTATGATACAAATTTGAAAATCTTCATTCATTTAATTTGACATTGTGAAGCTATGTATTATCTTCTCCTATATAATTTTTTTCTTTATTTCTAGTTCATTTGTACTATTTTCTAAACATAATCTAACAAGGTGCCTGAGTGATTTTGGTATGTATAGTTAACTATTTTGGGATTCCAATGTTTTTTTCATTTCTGTATGTTAGTATAAATGGCACTCACCAGGACATGGAGACTGGTGATTGCAGGCAGGAAATTTATTGAGGAGTTCTCTCAGCAGAGGGGGTCTGAAGAATAGACTTCAGCCCACCCCTGGAAGGGGTAGTTCTGAATTTATACAGTACTTCAAAAGGCAGAGAACTGTTAATCAGTGAGAGGGGGTTAGGATTTGGGTAAGAATTAGGGGCTAATAGAGTACCATAGAAGTGAATTCTTTCCCTTGTATGGTTAAGGGTGTAGTGGGCTAGGGAGTAATGTATTCTTGGAATGTAAAAGGGGCTGACAGAGCCTTAGTCAGGAGGGAATGGAGATCCTTATTTAACTCTGCTCCATCACCATGTGCTTCCTTTGTTCTTGTGAGGAGATGGTTGGTTACATTTATGCACATAGGCTATGGTTTGTTCAATCAGTCACATAGGTCATGGATGGTGGTTGCCTTTATGTCACAGTCTGTTAATCATACATTGTGAACCTTGTAATAGGGAACCTCTAACACTGTACTTTTCTGCACTTTTCCCATTTCTTTTCTGGAGTATTCCTGTGAATCCATTTTATTCTGTTATGTCAAAATTGCATATTTGACCAGTTTTTTCTATAAGCATTTTTTTTTTGTTTTTCTCTTTCAGATATTCTGATATTTGTAATTTATTTTGCTTATTTACAATCTTTTTCCTGTAAATGTCCTGTGCCTTTGACATTTCTCTTGTGATGTGTGTTTTTATAGAAATCACTTTTAGCCCTACTGCCCTTCTAGAGAGTCCAAAATAATAGTATATGAATACCTGGTCTTTAGAGAAGACTAGAGGAATTCACAAGTAGTCTCCATTATTCATTTACTCTATAATATTGGGCATATTAATTAACCCATCTCTACCACATTTTACTCCACTGTAAAACTGAAATAATGCTTGGACCTGTTTCTTAGGAGAGTTTTAAATATAATTTGAATTTATACACGTAAGTTGCAAAGAACAGCATCTGGAAAGTTATAAGTGAATGTCACCTTTTTTATTTTTCCTTCAACAAAAGAGATCATTGAAATATCTCCAAGGGATATAAAAAATGTCATTTTGTCTGAGGTACTGAGGTAGAGCATTGGCTCTAAACATTTGGAAAATCTTTTGGAAGAGGGGATTGGTAGAAAATTAAAACAATTGTGCAAGTGAATCAAATGTGGGACTGGGAGAAATTTTAGAGAGATTTTGCAGAAATAGTGGATTATAATCAACCCCATATAATTAGCCATT
>JAQZBX010095238.1:0-11936 GCA_029593785.1 Cabassous unicinctus
AAGATAAGGAGAATAAACATTCTCTAAGGATTTAATTTTAATTGAGGTAAATAATCAATTAGTCAGGGTTCATGGTAAGTAATTTTGAAGAGAAAGAGAAAATTTTAATATGACTAGAAATAAGCTATATAGAGAAGAATAGTGTTAGAAGCTTCAGGTTCTTTGCCCATTCTTTCTCTCATTTAGTGGATTTTATTAACTTCCTTTTTTCCTTAAACCTTTGAGAGGAATACAGGTTTTGGTCATTAATAGCTTGCTTCACTTGCTTATTTCTCAGTGTGTAAATAAAGGGATTCAACATTGGTGAAACTGAAGTAATAAGGAGGGAAATCTCTTTATTAATAGCGACCTCATCCTTGGCTGAAAGTTTGACATAAATGAAGATGCAATAACATAAGTAATAGAAACAACAATCATGTGGGAAGAACAAGTAGAAAAAGCCTTTTTCCTTTGTTGGGCAGAGGGAAGTTTTATAGTTGTCCTGATAATATAAATGTAGGAAAGAACTACACACATGAGGGTGATGATGAATGTCAACACAGCACAGACTATAATCATCTGTTCTATCAGCCATGTGTCAGAGCAAGAGATCTTCAGGATAGGAGATGCATCACAGCAAAAATGATCAATGACATGAGAGTCACTGAATTCCAGGCCCAGACCCAGACTAATGGGTGGGAGAATGATTACCAATGCTGCTATCCAACAGAAAAGGATGAAGTTCTTGCAGACTCTGCTCTTTATGATGGTCTTGTAATGCAGGGGTCTGCAGATGGCCATATAACAATCATAGGACATGGTGGCCAGGAGAAAAAAATCTGTTCCTGCAAAGAGGTCTGTAAACAACAGTTGGCTGGCACAAGAATCATAGGTAATGAAACTGTCTCCAGATTATATGCTATACAATAATCTGGGAACACAAGCAGTTGTGAATGAAATTTCTAAGACAGAGACATTTTGGAGGAAAAGATACATAGGTGTTTTAAGGTGTGAATCAACAAGAGTGAGGGTGATGATGGTTAGGTTTCCAGTGACACTCAATATATAGGAAAGAAATAGAAAAATGAAAAAAGTATTTTTAGCCAAACGTCATCTGTCAGTCCCATCAAAATGAAGGTTGTTAGTGCTGTTCGGTTTCTCATCCTTGATTATTGACTCCTGCACAATCTGCTTGAAACATTATGAAAGACTTCATATGAGGAACTTTGGAATCATATCCAGCTTCTAAATTCAAGGGTAGTCAATCTGATAGGGATTCCTGTACAATAACAAATACCAATGTTTGCTCATCTCTTTGTATCACACAAATTGAACATTCATATTTCAATCACACATTTCACACTGCTGCCTCTAATGAATATATAATCTGTCTGTAATTAGTGTCAGTTCAATATATTATTTTATAAATATTGTTGGAAAAAAAACATACTCTTTCAAGAAGGTGCTTTTGAATAAACCATGCTGCTTACCCCAACTTCCTATTTTCAAGAATTTGTCAATAGATCTCAAAATAAACTAACAATGATCTTTGTTAAGAAAACCCTAAAGTACCTATTTAACTTTTTTTATTTTTACCACTGCACTCTATGATTGTTCCTAATAAAACTCTTATGAACAGATGATTCAATTGTGTTACCAAATTTTGCTTGAGCATTATTGTGTCTCCAGAACCAAGCATATTTTTATGGACACAGTAAGTTTTCCTTGAAAATTTTAGGAAATAATGAAAGAATGAACATCATATTTGTCTTATAAACCAAGAACAATTTATATTCCTTAAAATGTGTTAAAATGACCTTTGAGATGACTTTGTTTTCTTTCTATATAAACCAAATGATAAAAATGTCCTAAGTATTTTGAAAATTCTTTTAAGTCTCTGCCGGTATGAATCTGACTCTCTGCTTTGCTTTGCTACCAGACTACAATAGTTCCTATATTATATACTGCCTAGTACTAGTATACTTCCCATGCTTTTTACATGGTATCTGGAATCAGACTCCTGGTTTTGAATTCCAACTTGTCCTTTTTATCTTTAGTTTCCACAAAAAATTGTTGTGAAGATTAATTGTGACAACCCATGCAGAATGCCTAGGAGATAAAGCCTCTACCCATACTTTTTTAACTCCTTCCTCTTCCTCATAGTCTCCTTATTTTGGCTCTATATATTGTTCTAATACTTATGCTAATGTTCATGGGCACTAAACAAAGACCATGCGTTGACTGGGTTTTCTTTTCTACGTTCTTTATAAAGCAGGTGACTTTGGGTGACTCTGATAACCTATTCATTGTTCTCTCAGTGAGATATTAAGACAGATTTCTGCTATTTTGGGCATGAGTCAATGGTTATTCCACATTTATTTCTCAACACATCATTAAATAATTAATTACATAAGAATCTACTTCCATTTGTAATTAAAGTGTCTGGGTCTTCCAGTTTTCCTCTAATTCTAAAGTAGAAAGGGATCTCCCATAGGTTAATTCATTTATGTATTATATGCATGGTTTTCACTTCATTGATGTAAACTACACCCCACAAAAATGCTAGAAGTGTGTTTTGGTAGGGTCTAGTGAATTGAGGTACTCTGTTTCTATCAAGACAGTAACAAGTGCTACATCAGTTTGCCATAGATTAGAAAGGAGCTGTGGTTTATACATATCTTCACAAGAAAGTAGTACCAATCCAAGCTCAGGGGAGAGGTAATTAGCTGGCAAGCAGATACCCTCTTAGATAGAATCACATAGAAATTGACAGTCCTAAACCACATTGAGCAATTGTTTAAGCTATTAGGGCTTCACTCTGGCATCATAACTCAGATCCTTTTACCAAGTTCCAAAACTCTCCTCCCTTCCTAATCATCAATACTTATTTTATGTGATACATGGTTATTAAGTAAATATTCTGACAAATTAATTGAATCTAAAAATAATTTCTTTTAGTGTATTTCAAATAATATTTACATTTATAATAAGCTCAGGAATCATGAATGATGACATAGTAGGTTATTTGGCATTCTAGTGAAGAATAGTAAATGCTATATATTGGTATAAATATATATTGATTGGTGAGAGTGACCTTGGGGGGCAGGCTGCTTCTGGTTGTCCTTCAGATTATCCTGTTCCTATGACTACTCATTAATCAATTCAAGACATATCTCTTTGAGAACCCATGGTATGACAGGTGCTGTGAACAGGAATACCTCTTTATTGATTCATGCAATAAGTGTTTCCAATGACTCCAATGCCTTCTAGTTTAATTTTTATCTAATAACATAACATCAAAAAAACTATTTTCTTTTCTAGAGATATACGTATTAATTATTGTCATCTCTGATTTTTAGACAGATAAATATGATATTTTTCTCAGACTGAAGATGTAGAATGCTGAATGAAGAAACTGAAATTATCAAACAGAAACATATTTACTCTTATGGAAGGCAATCATGACTTTAGTTGATTGCATAACTTTGAGAGTCCCAAAGATGAAACTGAAAGTACAAGTGGAATCAAATATGTGCACAAATGCCCCTCTCATGAATCCATATACCATAACAGAATATTTTTTTGGAGTCAATAATGTTCTCTGTGCTGTCAATAGCCCTCACCATGCCCAGATTCTCATTAGAGATCCTATTCCACTTTAAAAATAGGTAATAATTTCTTATATCTCAGAGAAGAAATAAAAAGACATTTATTTTAAATGTCTGAGAATTTTAAGATGAATTTTATGGCTTTAGAAGAGATGGTTTCTGATTTTTCTATGCAAAGATACTTTTAAACTGTAAAGTAAAATTAATATTTTATAAGTTCAAGTCTCTTATGAATGTGCAGGAGCTATCTGCATCAATAAATAAAGAGTCCATATTGGTCAAAGATCAAACAACCATAATGAACCTAATATGCATGGAATTTTGGCAATATTTCTAATAAAGGCAGCAATCGGGACAGTGTTCTTGGAGACAATAAGATGCAACAATTGTATTGGACACATTTCAAGTACATAACAATAATTGTCTCAGCAAAATACATAATTCTGGCTACTCTTCAGGCCATAGATAACAAAAAGCTAAAAGAGACAAAAAATGTGTAATGTCTATATTTTCAGTGGGGAAATATATAAATATACTTACTTTATTTATTTCATGTCAATTTCCAAGTCAATAAAATATAAATATTTTCCATTAATAAATATAGATTTGTATCATAATATGAATCCAATGTGGCCACTTGCTTCATCAAAGCTTTTAAACTGAGAAGGAAATAGATTCTGCTAGCAAGAGGGAGGTTGCAATCTCTTATAACTGAATAAAAGAAGTAATATCTCAATACCTTTACCATATTCCATTGATTATGGTGCATGCTTAATGGCAAAGCCTCAGGATGCATTTATCAATTGCAATGAATATGCCACACTAATGAAGCATGTTTATGTGGGAAGGTGTGGGAGGTGTGGGGAGTGGGGCATATGAGAATCCCTATATCTTTTGTCTAACATTCATGTAATCAAAGAGTCTTTTAAAAAATGAATAAGTTTTTAAAAAAGCAAGTCTCTAGTGAAGGCTTCAATCAAAAGGAAGATATTAAACAGAAACATGAAGAGTAAAAGGCAGGAATCACTCAGAGCTATGTTAGTAACAGTCCGCCAACTCCATAAATATTTTAGATCTTAAAACATAAGAGTTTAAGCAAGAGTGTGCATGGATAGAAAATGTGTAATGTATAACGGAGAGGAGCTGAAATACATCATAAGCAAGATCAACAAAGGATGAGATTCCTGAGTAATGAAAGTCACCCAACCAAGTATAAAATCTGAGAAGATACTAGAGAGTGGAAAATAAAACATGGATGGGAAGTAAAAAGGGCAAACATGAATATAAGGTGTGAACTTTTGACTGGTTGCTAATTTTTATTTTATTTTCTCTTTCTTTTCTTTTTTAATCAAATATGGTCTAAAATTCATTTAGGGTATATCTTGGTGCTTATTTTACAATTTCATTCCAAATTTGCAGAAAATTGAGATACGATTATGAAAGAACCAGTGAAAGGATGAGCAGCGTCCAAAAGTCATGAATATTTAGCTAGCTATACACAATAAGTTTGAAGACAGATCTTATCCTTTGAAATAAGGATGAATGGTTTCTTAAACCATTATATTTTACACACACACAGACACACACACACAAACATATACACACACCATAAAGAGAAATATTAACTTGTGAAGTATAATACAGACACAAAAATGAATTTATAAAAATCATGTTATGTATTACTTAATTAACTTTATAAGACTTAATTTACATTCCATGAAAAGCACCCATCTTAAATGTACATTTTGACAAGTTTTGACAAAGGTATACACCTGAATAACCTTCATGACAATCAAGAGATAGGACTTTTCCCACATCAGAGAATTTTCCTTTTCCTCCTCTGTAGTCAACACACCAACCCCTGCCTTAAGTGATAACTGAGCTGGCAAAGAATGATGGCATTATTGTAGAGGAAAATATAATTTTAGAAATCTAATTATGGCACATATGTCGATATTAGACCATCAAAAGAATTGTCATGAGTGTATTTAAATATTTTTCTGCCTGTCTTATTCAAGGAATTATCATCCATAGTGTAAATTTTTATGAGAGACCAGGTCATTTTTCCCATACAGAAGCCAAGATAAGAAATATGCCATCCTTCTATTCCCATTCCAAATCCAGATCATGGTACATAATCTTAGATCAGTTTATTGAATTCTTAAAACTGGTACCTCAAATCTTAAATGAGTAATATTGAGTAATACACCAGTGAAACGAGTGTAAGTTGCTAGATGAAGCAATGGCAACAACTAGCGTAAGAGCTGGGTCCAACAGCAGCAACATAAAATGAAAGCTGATTTTAGTAGAAGTAAATGAACACTGGGCACTATCTGTAGTCTTCTGGGTGGAGTTACTACTGCTTAACCTATCTCTGCTCATATCTACATTTAGGTCTGGTTCATCTAAATTTCCAGATAAATCATATTTCCAGTAAATTCATTTTCTGCTTACTTTATTCTATATGTTAGCTTTTAATACAGAACAAACCACCCTAAAACTTAGTGTCATAAACTGATAACCATTTATTTCCTTACAGTTTTATTTATTGTCAGTTTTTTCATGGCTCAGTAAGAATAGCTTCTCTTTATTACATGTACTGCTGGCTGGGTTCACTCACATATTGCCAAGTATTTGGTAAGTCAACTGTGAACTCTGTTGTTGCTGGGAAAGTCACATGCATGCCTAGCAACCATCTCCCTGCCCTTGCCTACCCACTACCACTCTCCTTTTCTATTGTGTACAGATTTTTTAATATATTTCCATTTCACAGCCCCCGGGAAAATTTTAGACCTAATAGAGCAGCCTGATCATACCTCAAACCTGAAATCTGGAACAAGCAGCCCCAGCTTCTTTTCAGCGAGAAAAGTTTCATTGGCTGTGCCCGCTCCCCCTGGGATGTTTTTCTGTCCTCTCCAGTGAGAAGTGGACGTGGAGAGCTGCCATTCACCAAATCTGACTGAATAGGATGGCCTGCCCTAGAGACCAGCCAAAAAGGAATATCTTCCCCTGCTCTTTTGGACCCTTTGTGCTTTATAAATAATAAAGTGGTCATTTGCTGAAAGTTTCTGTTGTGCCTGAGCCCGTGTTCCCACCACACACCATGAAAAAACTTCCCCACATTTATCATTTGTGACCATATTCACATCTAGTGGTTGGTGTTGACTATTGATAGGCAACATATTTCCTGCCTGCTAACCCAAAGATCTTCACATAACGCTTGTGTTCCAAAATCAACAAGAGTGAGGTCAGGTCCAAATGCTTAAGTGTTTCCAAATCTCTGTTTGTAGCATGGTTGCTAATGCCATGTTCACCAAGGCAAGTAACATATCAATGGCTAGAGAGAATATGCCAGTGGGCTATAGAAAAACATTGGTACAAGGGAGCAGGATTCATCAATTATAGTTCTTTTACTGAAATGATGTATTTTGATTTTTACTACAACCCTAGAAAAGATCATACCACATTTGAGAGCATGTGAGTTAACAGGGCTTTTGATTCTGCTAGAAATTTTCAGTTGCAGTGGCCAGATAATCTTTCCAACTGGTTGAAAGAATAGGATCTATTTGTTGAAGTGAGACAAAGTTTGGTGTTAGGGCTGATGCTAGGTACATTTTGATTCATGATGTCATTAATTCCTACTCTCCATTCCCTGTTAGAGTGACTCTTTATGCCAGCAATAATGGTGATAGCAGTGCCATATCCTTATGAAACACTAGAAGAAAAGTAGTCTGGTTCAGGCGTTTTTCAGGAAAAATCAAGTTTTTGCCAGATCGTGCTCATTTTTAAACCAACCACTGCAGCTGAAGAAATAAATTATGCCAACTCTGTTTTTCTACATCACATCCTCTACTGCTGCAATCAGTTCTGACGGAAACCTGTCTTTTGTATATATTACTGTCTTATACTGTTTACCATTAAAGGAGATAATGTATTTGAGCATGAAAAAAAGTGAACACAATAATAAAAAACAAGAACAATGCATGTTTACTACAGTGTATCCTGATTTCACCAAGCAAACTTCTTTCCCCCTATATACCTTCAAAAATGCACAGGGATACATAGAATGAAATCAGTAACTCTCAAAAGGCAAAACCCCTCAATTGCAAGCTCCTTCAAGTCCAGGATTATTCGATGATGTGGAATAATTTTCATTAGTTGTAAAGGTCATTTCTCTAAGACATGCAAGATATTATTTAATATGTTTAGCCATATCAAATACACCCAATATACCATGGTGGAGAGAAAACATGATAATGAAAATAATTTTTCCATTTGGTAAAATGGATAAAGTAATGCAACGATAGACACTAATCCATATCTTATGTCATTTTCTAATGGAAACGTTTCAACTAATTGCCCTGGAATTTTTTTTTTTGCCCAAAAAAATTGGAATGAATTTTTTTTTTTATGTCCAAAGCAGGAGTCCATGGTCTTGAAATTTGGTAAAGTCTCTTCATTCTGTCATTTAATGTTCATGCAGTTGAAATAGTCATTGAACGTTTCCATCTCAAGTTTCTGTGATAAACTAACCATTCAGTTCTCATCAGAGATCTCAGTGCATGGGACTTGAGATTTTCTGAGGAATTAAGCAATTATGAGCTGGTGAACAAGTTTTGTGTTTCTTTGGCAATAAAGGACCCTAAATTACAGGTATTTTGCTGAAATGTTTGCAATCACGAAACTCTTGCATTCACCAAACACATATTACAAATAACAAGAGTTATTTAAAAGTAAAAGTTGGGCAGAACTATTCTAAAGAAAATGCTAGCTCAATTAAAAACTTGTTAAATTTCTAATAAATAAGCATTATAGTAAATATGAGACTTCACCCTATGAGGTAGTTTGATGGAAGAGTCAGTAAGAAATGATTGAAGATGATTAGTGGAGATAAGGGAAAAATGCAATAAGCACTTCCAAGAAAACATATTGCCAAACTGAGTCAGCAGGAAGTATGCTCTACATCATTGTTTCACAACATTATATTGCTGTATGGTTTCCTGCATTCAACTGTGGTGGTGTTCTTTGCTGTTATTTAACAGCAAAAAAATTTAACATGCTAAGAAAAATCACAAATAAACCAAAATGTCTTCCATGCTATATTGACAATCTTTCCTCCTTCACTAAGAACTGATGAACTAATTCATTACAGAAGCACGCCTTATTTCCAGAAGAGATTGTCCTTAGGAAGCCTCTGGTCTGTCAGATGCTGTTAGAGCTATTTGCCATGAACTAATAAGCAAAGGCAAAGTAATGTTCAAGTCAGATTCTGAATTCAACCTGAGGCCTTTTGACTTGTAATAATCTGGCTTTCTCCTAATGCTTTACTCATATCATTCATCAGTTTAAGTATATTAGATTTGATCAACATCTGGAGACAATTCAAATTAATTACAAGGTGTAGGGAAACAAATTTAGTCTGCCTTTGGTTTCCAGGCTTTATCCCATCTACTCTCATAAATTGAGTGCATATGGAAATAATTTATTAGGGAACAGGAACTGTGTAATCAAACATTTTACCGACTTCCATTTTATTTCCTACTAGAATTCCTTCTAGGTTTTCACCAACTTTTGAATGTAATAAAACATTTGAATGATTACCAGATTTATAAGAATTCTAAGAAATAACTTAATGTCCTTTCTTTATATATGAATCAGGTTTTTTAAAAAAATATTATTCTCTATAAGATCATTTTGAAGGCTACAGAAAGCTTCTTAAAAAGAGTCAATCACCCAGAATTTTTTCCATCATGTTCTCAAATCAGCTAGCCTTGCTAGGCACAAATCCTGAATTCTCAAAATAAAAGCCATGGCAGTTAAACCAGTTCATTCACTACCATATAACAAGAATTTCTAAATTCCTGCTTCCTTACCTTGGTTTGAACAATTCCAAAATTAATTTTATCCCTTCTTGCTGTCACTCTTGCTACCAATTTTTTATGAATAGGAGAGTTTTGTTTGCAAGACAAGAAAAAATACCTAGAGTAGAGTAAGGAAATGCATACATATGCATTCGTTTATACATGCAGGTATACATACACACATCACAAATAAATTATTAGTTCATTTCATATAACTAGTGAAATTAACCTCTCATAGTTTGATCCAGAGGCCCATGGTGGAATTAGGGTATTGTCTCTATCTCCTTGTGACTCACTTGATTGATCTCATCTCACCTGTATGCTGGCTTGCTACTCATGTTAGTCACTCTCCAGCTAGGAAAAGTGACTAATACAGCAGTTTTAGGCTTTACTTTTTCTTACCATATCATAGCAAGAATGGAGAGCTTTGTATGACTTCCAGAAAAAAACCCTGGATTAACTTTGATTGGTCTGTTAGATCAAAGCCCTTGAAGTAACCACTGTGGACAGTGATTTTATTAGAATGCAATGATTTAATTATTCTGGTTTTAGGATCTACCAGTGAAATCTAGGAAGGAGGCAATTTT
This sequence comes from Cabassous unicinctus, assembly GCA_029593785.1. NCBI lineage: Eukaryota > Metazoa > Chordata > Mammalia > Cingulata > Chlamyphoridae > Cabassous > Cabassous unicinctus. The sequence goes on from JAQZBX010095238.1 coordinate 10,036, forward strand.
CCTGAAAAAGCATGAGTTCAGTGAAACTGTTTAGTGGGCGTTTTCCACTCAACCCCAAACATGAATGGAGACTGGACAACAAAGCTTGACATATTAATCAAATTTTCCCAATAGAAGCAAACAAACATGAACTTAGAGAAAAGATAAATATTCTTTTTGAATTTATATTGCTCACACTTCTCTCAAGGTGACCCATATAAATTATACAGAGTGCAATTTCACATTTCAATTCTGTTTATAACATCAATTGATCCATTCACCTATACAATATTTCATCTAGGTTACCATGATTCATCCATTCATTCTTGATTATATAGAGCATTTATACTCTGTGCATCACTGTAGTACTGGGTACTCTAGTTGAAGGAAAAACAATGTTAAAATATGTATCATCCTACCTTCACATATTTATGATAAACATAAACTTTTCATTTTCATAAATAGCATAATCACTTATGTATTATCTAGAAAATGCATTAAAATATGTATATTTTAATATGTTTCCATTATAAAATCAAGGTCTGTATCATCTGATATGTACTACATGATATTTCAAGATTATTAATTGAAACATTTACCAAAGTAATGTTCATTTGGCTGTTTTCAATTTTTTACTACTAAAAGAAAGTAACAATGATCTGGGTTATAAATATATCTCCATGGTTATTGGCAATTATAGTTATGGTATAAATCCCTAGATATGTATTTTCCAGGTGGAAGTTTTCATGTCCTTTTGATAAATAATTGAATCCAAAGTTTTCAAGTGAATAGAGCATGAAAATAACTGTTTCCCCAAATATTTGCTAACATTGACCATCATCAAAATTATTAATTTGGGCAAATTGATGGATGGATTATATGTTATGGTTTTAATCTGCAAATAGGTGATTAATGATGAAGTTGTGCACCCTTTCCTATTGTTATAGATAATTTCATTTATCTGGGGGAATTAAATCATATTTTCTCTTAGTACTATTAAAGAATTCTTTGCCTTTAATTGGTTCATAGAAGCTTCTCATATATGTATATCAATCATTTCATGCTAATTGTGCCACAAACCAATTATTTTAGTTACACGTCCTCATTAATATTTTCTTATAAATTTCATCATTTTACTATTAAGATTTCAAAGATCATTATTTGAATCTGGCATTTTTAAAAATAGAATCAAGAAATTATGTCTTGTTTAAGGAAGATTTCTCTACACAAATATTATAAAATCATCTTGGAAAACCAGCTGAAAAGAAGGGAAAAGAGTGATTTAATCATGGTAGGTTCTGAGTAAAGGATTAAATTTGTATAATTTGTCTACCACAGAGCATTTATCAATAATTAGTTCTTTAATGAATCAATTGATGTGGGAAATGATTAAATGGATTGAGGTCACCTTGATTGATCTATAAGCTAAGGGATTATAAATTTGGTATCAAATTTTGGGAAAATATTTGCATGTTTTAACTTGATTTGTTAACTTATGTGCACGTTACTTATTTAAGAGAAATGTAACTTTTTTGAATGAGTCATTAAAGGCTTGTTTACCTTATTTTTTCTTCAGATTATATATGAAAGGATTTAACATTGGCGATATGGAAGAAATAATTACTGACACACCTTTATTAAAGTCTGCTGTGTTTTTTGTAGATGTTTTGATGTAAATGTAAATGAAAATGCAGCTACCATAGGTGATGGATACTACAATCATGTGGGAACCACAGGTTGAATAGGATTTTTTCCTTTGTTGAACAGCAGGAAATTTTATAACTGTCCTTATGATATATATGTAGGACAGAACCACACAAAGAAGAGTGATGATGAAGGTCAATAGAGCACAAGCTATAAACATCTGCTCAATTAACTATGTGTCTGAGCATGATATTTTCAGCATAGATGTTGCATCACAG
>JAQZBX010095239.1:0-11936 GCA_029593785.1 Cabassous unicinctus
CCATGTGGGAAGCAGATTTTCAACTGCTTGAACCACATCTGCTCCTCTCCCCTATATTTTTTATGTAATATTTATGTAATCTAAAGTTTCTTTAAAAATAAAAAAAGATTTTTTTAAATTAAAAAAAAATTGAAAACCCACTATAGGAAAAAAAATCACATCCACCAGGGGGTGCCATGAACTTTCTTTGGAATCTATGGCAGTGTTAGACTGCTAGTTTTTAGGTTTGCTTTCTTTTTTAAAAAAAATGGCTCCAAGTTTTTCTCTCTTTCTCTCTCTCTTTTTTTTTTAAGTATAAGTATGACATAATTTTAAAATTATTTATGTAAAAATAATTTTTATTCTTTTGAATTAAATGTATATATGTTAAGTAGTATTAACACTTTCTTGAGGACAAAAATATTTTAAATAGAAATGTTTCTGGTGGGGGTCAAGATTTTAAGAGTTTATGATGCAGAATCGGGCTTTGGGTACAGAGGGAAGTAAATAAGCAGACTTGACTATTTCTGACCCCTGTACTAATTTGACAGTTATGTTCCTATAACTCCTCTTTTTATAGTTAATGCTGGCTCCCATATATTGTCAGCTTTCTCTAAGGGCCCCTAACACTGTTTTGCACACACAATCTCATTTAATCCTCACACCATCCTTCTGGTGAAGGTACTATTTTTAATCCCCATTTCACACTTTAAGAAGTTGAGACTTAAGAAATTTAAGTCATCACTCCAGAGTCAAGCAGGGTCATGGGACTACCAGTGAAGAGGGGTGGGACGGGAATTCAAAGCAGGCTGGCCAACTTGGAGCTCTTAACCACCACTTCTACGCCGTCTTTCGTGTGTATAGTACCAAGACTCCTTCCCACCCCTCTTGCCTCAGGTCATCGTAAGTAGAAGCAATAATAATTAGGACAATAATTTGGAAGGGGGAATTTTTCAGTCTTTATTTCCAGCTCATTACTCATAGAGCATTAACCAAATTACCCAGCTTCTCCTCCCTCCTTTTCCTTAACAATAAGGTAGATATGAACTTATGCCAAATATTTTTCAGAGAGGTAGTGAGGTTTAAGAAGATAGTAGATGTGAGCTCTTGAAAGGAAGATTCTTAAGGTCTTATAATGATAAACTCACCAACTGTGATGTCTTGGTTTTCTCACCCAACTGTCCCTTTCTTAGTCCTTTCTGTGCCTGCTGCAGCTTAAATAATGCTTGGTGAATATTAAGCACGTGATAAAGAATATTGCACGAAAGGTGGGTATATAAAAAGAGTATAAAGTGAGGATATGTTAATAAGCAAACCATGTTCTATGATACGCTTCCTTGACCACTATCTCTTTAACTGTTCTGTCCACTGTTGCTGGACAGACTCAATTCCACCCCACCCCCACCCCAACTTCCTTCTTAAAACATACTCGGGGTTAAGTCTTTGCTGCTCTAATCCAGAGGAAAATGACTTATTTTGAAAAGCAGTGAAAAACACCGCATTCCTTTGGCACAGGATGAAGACCAGCTCAGCTCTTCAGCAACTCATCATTGTCTATTGTTCTCCAAACAGTGAACCACTATTTTACACTGAGATCGTCCGGCTGCAGATACACGTGAGCCCCCGGCACCTCATGAATATGAAGTGAAGGGCTCTGACCCAGAAAGTGACAGGTAATCTAAAAAATAATAATTTATAAAAGGGCAGGTAGAAAAGAAAAATGAAGAGGCTTTATGTAATTCTATGCTTTAAAACCTCCTGCAGGTTCTAAGCAGGGCAAAATGGGTTCTCGAAAGTGTGGAGGCTGCCTAAGTTGTCTGCTGATTCCGCTTGCTCTTTGGAGTATAATTGTGAATATATTATTGTATTTCCCAAATGGACAAACATCCTATGCAACCAGCAATAAACTCACCAACTACGTGTGGTATTTTGAAGGAATCTGTTTCTCAGGTGTCATGGTAAGTGTGACTTTGGAGACTTGGGACCACATAATTGGGAATATTACTAGGAATTGTCTTGTTCTTAGTAAAAAATAATAATGAAAAAATCACTCTACTAATCCTGGGTTTGGGATTTGGAGGATGGGTGAGGGAAGCAGGTAGTCTGCTCAAACTTGGGGAGTAGCTTTGTGTTTTGGTAAGCTGCACATTTGTGTAGCTTCAGCGATGCAGGAAATTAGTCCAAATGAAACTTTGTGTATCACGAACTCTGTGTATCAATTTAAGCTATGTAATTTTCAGTGACATTGCTTTTTTCCAGAACAGATTTTCTATCCTTACTCAATTTCTCGAGGTTGGCAGTGGGGGTCGGGGGGCATGAGACAGTGTGGGTAAAGCAGACTTTGGGGATTCAGACACACCTGCATTCAGCTCAAAGCTCTATTTGTGCTATGAGACCTTTAACCGGTTATTAAAAATCTTTGAGCCTCAGTTTTATTTGAAATTAATCAATAACGATATTTACTTTGTAGGGTAATTGTGAGGATTAAATATAATCAGAGCCTTACAAGTAATCAGGAGCCAGTGGCGGTTGAGATTACAAATTCTCAGTGAAAGATGGGCCAAATCATCAGTAAACGGTCCTATATTATACCCCTAATAACGGAGGGTATTTCTGAAAACTAAATTGAATTATCCGTGGTAAGAATCCATTAACGTTTTCCTGATGACTTTGTGATCTTTAAAAATAGACAAGCTAATAGTAAATCATGTAGACAATGCAGAGGAAAAGACACATTTCCTCATCATATCATTTCTGAAAGCAGTGTATTATGCATGGTAAGCTTACTGTATCAACAAGAATGTACAAGAAAATTTGTTATAATCTATCTCTATATCTTTGGGGGAGTTATTATTATACTATTTGAATGGCTATGCTGAAAAGCAGTTTTCATTCAGTTATTGTTTTTACAAATTAAATAAACTTTAAAATGCTAAAATCCTGCGCTACTGAAGTTGCTATGTAGTAGGTACAGAATAATGTTGTTGACCACACTGTAAATAAATGCAAACCTTTTCAAGAACAGTTTAGTACAATATGTCAAGATCCATGAAAATGCTTCTGTCTTTTGACTAAGTCAGTCTAAATCTGAGAACTCATCCGCAGGAAATAATCCAAAACAAAGAGAAAGCTCTATGCCCAGATGTTTGTGGCAGTATTATTTGAATAACAAATAACTAGTAGAAGTATTCCTAGCAGAAAGTGGCCAATTCAATTGTATATTCACTTCATGCATGATGACAATTGTAATTATGAGGATGTAACAGCATGGAAAATGCATATTATTTAGTGTTAAGTGAAAAAAAAGAGATAAAAATACAAAATTGTGGGTAAATTATGATTGCAACTATGTAAAAATATATGTCTGTGAGAAGATACTGGAAATAAATATGCAAAAACATGGAAAGCTGGTGGAATTACAGGTAATTTTCCTCCGTTATTCTTGAGTCCTCTGTATTGCAGTTATATTTTAAAACAAGGAAAAAGAGAGTTTCTCCCTCAACGCAGGTGAAGCCAGGACAGCGGGACACCAAGATCGGGGTCTAATTACTTTACCAATATTGTAATGAAGCTGGTCACTGAACACCAGCCGTATCACCTCATTGTTTCCCGTAATAAATGGAAGAGTTGCAAGTCCTAAATAAAGTTCACCAGAATCTGTTAAAGCCATGATAATTAATGGCATTGAAAGGAAGGGAAAAGAGTACTCTTTTCCTTGTATTCCATGTTAAATTTAAAACTGGGAAAAGAACCTCTTCTCTTTTTTTATTAATAGCTAGGAATTCTTGAAAATATATTATTGTAGCTGCATCAAGTCACTTTAGGAGAAAGAAAAGAAATATGGATAAATAATTAAATAGATGGATAAATAAATGAAGGCTGGAGGAATTTGGAAACTGGAAAGATTGACTCAAACAGTAAAATAACAGCAAACTCAGCTAAGGGTTTCAGTACTGAACAGTGAGGGTAAAGGAAAGACAGAGAATTTGCCATAAGGAATTCATGGTCCATACCTGCCCAAACCGAGAGTTATAGTAGCAGAGAAACACATGTTCTTTCCAGAGTTCGCACCTTTGCCTAAGATACCAAGAAAGGGAATCAGAATGCATTCAATTCTTCAAGTTTCTTGCTTGATACAGACAAAATACATTGGAAAATCTGGATCTGAGGTGGATTGGATGCATGGGGAAATAGAACTTGCTTTACTTTGAAGTAAGAGATGTAGTTTCAGATTAACAGTGCCTCTCACTTCAGATTAACTGTGCCTCGACCATAGGGCAGTAAATGGAGAGAGGACAGTAGACTCTGGTCAGTGATTTTCCATTGTTTTCTTTAACTGAGTCAGTGAAAAATGCAGATTTTGCTGCCCGGGATGTTTTTACCATGATCATACTATTTATTCCTCCTTAATCGTTAGCTTTTGATGATAGATAAACATGATAATAAGACCTAACATTTTTAAATCACTTACTAGAAATCAAGTACTGTGCTCAAATTTTACATACATGAGCTCATCACAGTCCAATGAGGTGAGTACTCAGCACCATTTGATAGGGGAGGACTCTCAAGCTCACAAGCTAGAAAGTGGCAGAGCTGGGATTCGAATCCAAGTCTACGTGACTCCAGAGTCTATGCTTGGAATATCTGTGCTCTCACTTTGAATGTGAATGTAAACTAATGTTCCTTTTCAGCTATTTTATCTCTTCCCTCCTATAGATGCTTATCATAGCAGCAGTTCTTCTCATACTGGAGAATGACAACAACTATAAATGTTGCCAGAGTGAAAACTGCAGCAAAAAATACATGGTAAGAACAACATTTTTTTTTTTTGAGGATGATTGTGTGGGTTCCAGCTTTCTGTCTTCTCACTTACATTCACTAAAATATTGACAATATCTTCCCCTCAGTGATTCCATCAGTTCAGAACCCAAAGGTCATCTACCATTTTGCTTACTATCTTTCCTTTACCTTTGTTCTGCTAATGCTCCTTCAGATTTCAGGATTTAAAGACACAAGAAATTAGGAAATAATGCTACCTTTTCCTAACTGGATTTTTGTGAATATATTTTTCCCTTATCAACTTTATTGAAGACTCATATGCATACAATAAATGGCATCCATTAAAAGTGTACAATTCCATGAGTTCTGATGGTTAAATTCATCCATGAAACCACCATCACCATCACTCCCAAAAGATTAATCTTCAATCTGCTTTTTGTCATTATAGATTAATTTGTATTTTATATAAATAGAATCATATAGTATTTGTCTTTTGTATCTGGCTTCTTTCACTTAGCCTAATGATTTCTAGATTCATCCATGTTGTTGTGTTCATGTGATGTACCATTTTAAAATTGGAACTTAAAAAAATTAAAAGAGGGAAGCAGATGTGGCTCAAGCAATTGAGCTCCTACCTACCACATGGGAGGTCCTGGGTTTGGTTCCCCGGGCCTCCTGGAGAAGGCGATCTGGCACAACGGGCAGGTATGGCAAGCTGACACAACAAGATGATGCAACAAAGGGGCACAAAGAGGAAAGACAATGAGAGTCACTACAAACCAGGGTGCTGAGGTGGCTCAAGTAATTGAGCGCTCCTTTCCCACATGGGAGGTCCCAGGTGTGGTTCCCAGTGCCTCCTAAAGAGAAGACGAGCAGACAGCAAGCTCAAACAGTGAGGCGGGGTGGGGAATAAATAAATAAAATAAATCTTTTAAAAAAAGAAAAAGACAAAGATAAAAGAAGCTACTATCATTTTTAAAAAAGTTAAAATAGAATGAGGGGAGACTAATACACCCAAACTTCCTAAGCCTGTGCTTGACAGGCAGGTGGTAGGCTCTTATATTTCCACCATCACCTGTCTGCCCACCCCCTCCTCGTCATGGGTTTTCATATTTGCACAACCCTTTATAGTTCTTTCACATTTACCCAGAGAATTAGGCCATCATTTCCCATCATCTTCCCTGTTTTACAGATAAGTCACCTGTAGCTCAGTGAGAACATTTGCTATTAACTTATTAGAGATGAGAAGCTTTACCACAAGGTCTGGTAGGCATTCTTTACAGCAGAGTTTCCACACCTTGACTGCACATTGCAACAACCTAGGGAGCTTGAAAAAGTACTGCTGCCTGGATCCCACCCCCCGAATCTCAGATTTATAGTTAGTCTGAAGTGAAACCTGGCAAGCTCAAAGTGAGCCTGGGACATCTTGTGCCAGAAAGCAATGAAGTGTTAAAAGAATGGTGGTGCCAGGAAGTGAGTATGACTCAAGTGATTGGCTCCCATCTACCAAATAGGAGGTCCAGGGTTCAATTCCAGAGGCCTCCTGGTGAAAGGCAAGCTGGCCTGAGCAGAGAGCTGGCCCACACAGGAGTGTCGGCCCACACGGAGAGCTGGCGCAGCAAGATGACACAACAAAAAGAGACACAGAAGAGAGACAATAGGAGACGTGGCAGAGCAGGGAGCTGAGGTGGCGCAAGAGATTCAGCGCCTCTCTACACTTTGGAAGGTCCCAGGATCGGTTCCCAGTGCCACCTAAAGAGAAGACAGACACAGAAGAACACACAGAGAGCAGACAGCAAGTGCAAAAACAACAAGGGGGGAGGGAGAGAAATAAATAAATAAATCTTTTTTTAAAAAATGGTGGTGCCTATCAAAGGGCTTAGGAGCTGACTTGAAGGGATGTTCCCACGGGCCATTTTTGGGACTGACTGAGCATCTAAAAGAATAGTAATAGTTATGGATGAGGACATTGAATTAGAAAATCCATGCAGACACATTGATACAGAAAGAGAGAGAAACAGGGAACGTAAGTTCTTCTGTGCAGAAAAAAATAAATTCTAAATGCAGAAGGAATGGTAGAATTTAAAAATCAGCACTTTGTAATCCCCAATATCATAATTGAGGATTAGTGGATATAAGGCTCATCAATGGATTCTAAATCTATCAGTTGAAATGTTCTTAGGGAATAGAATATGACACAGTCTTATGGTATCACTTCACAGAATATTTACTAATTGCAAAGTGGAAAATGTGCCTTTACAGTGCAGAAATCTGGAAGACACCACCTCAAACAAGAGGTCAAAGTTAGCACCACCCATAGTGGGACTGCCAGACATTATGGGCCTCCTAGTGTGATTCAATAAGTACACCTTACCGATACAGTGTTCTTGCCAAAATGTTTATCCTGAATCCAATATGAGGAAATAATCAGAGGAACCCAGAATATGGGACATTTTCTAAGATATCTGGCAAAGCTTTTTCCCAAAACTTCAGTATCATAAAAAACAAAAAGACAGAGGAGCTATTCTAGATTAAAGAAGACTTAAGAGATATAGCCTTGTGCATAAACCTTGATGGATCCTGGATTAAAAAATATAAAAAACAACTGTAAAGTACATTTGAGGGTCAACTGAGGAAACTTAAATATAGAGTATATATTAGATATTAAGGAATTATTGTTGAATTTCTTTGGTATGAAAACGGTATTGTGGTTATATAGAAGAATATCTATTCTTAGGAGATGTGTGCTCATATATTTAGGGGTGAAGGTTTCATAATGTCTGCAACTTACTTTCAAATATGTGTGTCTGTGATTGTGTGTTTGCATGTACATGGGGAGAGAGAGAAAAAAAGTGTGGCAAAATATTAGCAATAAATGAGTATAAGATTTGAAAATTTTTAATAATAAAAACTTGTAGATGGAAGCGGGAGTGGCTCAGTCGATAGAGCCCCCGTTTACCATGTGTGAGGCCCCGGGTTCGCTTCCCGGGGCCTCCTTGTGAGGGCAGGCCGGCCCGCGCAGCGCGAGGGGCTGATGCAGCGGGACCTCACAGCAAGGAGAAGATAAGCAGACACAGAGAAGACACACAGCGAATGGACACAGCAACACAAGCAGCAAGGGGGGGGATAAATAAATAAATAAATAAATCTTTAAAAAAAAAAAAAAAAAAGTTGTAGGGATAAAAGCCCCTTGCCCTGAAAGATGAAGTCCAGCCTTCTTCAGCTGGCCACCAAAGCCTCCTCTGGCCACGATCTAGGAAGCTGCACTCTCTATCCCTCCCCTCAGAAGCTCCTCACTGTGTCCCATCAGCCCTGTTTCCCCAGCACGAATGTCGGTCTCCTCTTTGGAAGCTTCTCCAGTGTGCCTCTGTATGAACATCCCTCTTAGAGTAGACCCATCTACTTACTGTCTCACAACTCTGCTTGCACCATCTGTCTCTGAACATGCCTCATTCTCTTTCACGTTTCAGTGAAAACATCCTCCTCTCCATTAATCTCATGCTTGTTTGAATATGAATATAAAAATATAGGCTAACATCTCACATTTAACCCTTATTTGACTGTATGGCAAGATATCCAAATATTACCTTCCCAAGAGAAAAGCAAGGTTCGTGGATTATAATTCCTAGAAAATCCACCCTACCTAGAAAATAACAGCTCTTCAATGAAGAGTTACTGATTGATTAATCACATCCCTTCTCTGTCTTTATGTAAGAAATGATCGTTATTGATTATATTTTGATGATATCAAAATTCCAGAAGAAAGGAAGACATTTAGTAAATTACCTTGTTTTTCTCTGCATGATGCTAAACAAAAGGTTATTTGAAAACTTATTTTTAAATTCAGATGGGTTTGGATTTGATTTTTCCATTTTTATCTGGTATTCTATAGGCCATAAGCAGGCTTGTTGTGAAAGAAGAATGTACCTATCTGATCATTTATCCACAATATCCCCTTGTCTTATTGTTTGGCACTAACCTTCTTCTGTGTTTAATTTAGATATTGCTGTCGATTATCTTTTCTGCCCTTGGAATTGCTTTCTCTGGATACTGCCTCGTCATATCTGCTTTGGGCCTTGTCCAAGGCCCATACTGCCGCACACTCAATGGCTGGGAGTATGCCTTTGAAGGCACTGCAGGACGGTAAGAATAACTCCCCAAACCAAGGAGGTCAGAAAATCAGAAACACCCGGCCTCGCACCTTTGCCCATTTCCAGGATCTCCTTGGGATTCAATGTGGCTACTTTAGTGCAGAATTTTCCATTAGTTTATTAATATCCGGACTGACTTGTTCCTGCACAGATCTTTCTTTAGATGCTCTTTTTTTTCCAGGTTTTAATGCCATGTCCAATATTTTGAGGCTATCATGGAGATTTCCGAATGAAAGGAGTGTTTCTCCCATACTTGAGAACAGAGCTCGATGCTTGCTGTGGTCGGGCAATTGCTGAAGACTGGGCCCTGAATGAGTCTAGCAACTCAGTCTTGTTCTGTGGCCAGACTGGACATCCAGCCCGTTACAGATCTGAAGGGGCTTGGTGGGGAACAGTCACAGTGCCTGTGGATGGTGGACTGGCAAGGTCTAGATGGAGGCAGAATAGGTAGAGTAAGTAACGAAGTGCAGTCTGACATCCAGGGCATGACTAGGTGTGGGTGTTTGTGAAAAAAAGCCAGGAGTTTATCCAGCATGTGGTTCAGTCAGGTGTCAAGGCATCCAGTTCTAGACCACAGACTACATCACACTAGTCTTTTGCTGGGTTTCTTGGGTTCCCAGCCTTGCAGGGGACCCACAAGAGACTCAGGAGGGGCCTGTTGAGTCTCACTGTCTTGTCCTGTGCTCAGAATTCTAAGGGAATGAATGAATTGACGGAGTGTCTCTTTGTACCATTCACTGGGGAAGTAACATTTTCTTCTCAAATCCCCATGGTTGGCTCTGCTGTTCAAGGCCTACGTCTGTTTGGGGTCTTACATTCTCTCCCAGACCTGCAGAGCTGCTCCTGTGCACGTAACTGTCTTCATTTTGACACATGGGGTGTGACCTCTTAGTGAGCAGAGCTCTCCCGTGGCTCAATAACCTCTGGCCCTCCTGAGCATAAGGGGGAGATGCCACACTCCTGGGCGATTGTCAGGGGCTCGGGAAAGAGCACCATAACGTAGCAAGTCCCACTGGGTGCTTTTGTACAATCGGTCCCTTAAGTTTCTAACACCCCCAAACCAAAGAAGCCTCTGCTTTCAGTGCATGAATTTCAAGCTGCCCACATGCCCCCCCCCATTACTCCTTTAAAGCATGTTTGATTCCACCTGTTTCTATCAGTATAAAAATATTTCAAAGTGAAACATTGTTTAGAGGCTATGAGTGCAGGGAAGCTAAATCTCTGGTCTTCTGGAGAAGTTTCCAAGACTTGGCAAATTCAGGGTGAGGCAGGTGTTTAATGTTAAAGTTGAGCATATTAGTTATTCATTTGTGCATTTATTTAGCAAAGATTTGTTTAGCACCTGCTTTTCCAGGCTTGGGGCTGGGTGCTAGAGAATCAAAGATAAATTACACAAGGTGCCTGACCTCTAGGACCTCACACAGACCTAGCAGCAAATGCTGCTGAGATGGAAGTCTTAGAGTAGGCATTGCCCTGGGAGCATGGGTCTTAGAAGCTTATAGATGTGAATCCAATTCCCCATCTCCCATCCTACTTATAAACTGTGTGATCTTAGACAAGGATTTCAATATTTCTGAACCACTGTAAATTGAGGATAATAATCATGTCTACCTCGTGGAGCTGAGAATTAAATGGGAATAATGCATAAGTGAGATTAAACTCTCAAAACATGTCAGATTTTAGTATTAACGCCCTTACCCTGTGTTTCAGTCTGCTGGGCTGCCAAAAGCAATATATCAGAAATGGGTTGGCTTTTACAATGGGAATTTATTAGCTTACATGGTTACAGTTCTGAGCCATAAAAATGTCCAAATCAAGGCATCATCAAATGTTGCTTTCTTCCTGAAGACTGGCTGCTGGTGATCCTGAACTTCTCTGTAACATGGCAAGGCACATAGTGGCATCTGCTGGTCTCTCCCTTCCCTTCTGGGTTTTATTGCTTTCAACTTCTGGCTTCCATGGCTTTCTATCTCCCCAGTTCTGCTGATTTCAGCTTCTTGCTCACTTGGCTTTCTCTCTCTCTTTTTCTGAATTTCATACTCTTATAAAGGACTCCAGTAAGAGGATTAAGACCCACTCTGGGCCACGCCTTACTGAAGCAACCTAATCAAAAGGTCTGTAACTGAAATAACCTAATCAAAAGGTTGTACCTACAATAGGTTTACACCCACAGGAATGGATAAGCTTTAAGAACATGAGTTTTCTTGGGTCCATAAAGCTTCAAACCATCACATCCTGCATGTACCTTTGTGTTTCATGATGTCCTCCATCTGCCAGGTGGCCAGCAGATCCCACCCCTGATGTGGTGACTGTTGTGGACACTGAATCAGTTATTCATTCAACATTTGTTGATCTTTATAATATGTCAGAACACTGCTTTAGGTCTTAGACCTTGCCATTCAGAGATCGTGAAAACATACCCATGAACATACCCAGAACACAGACTCCAGTGAGGAAACACGTATATACATAAGATAAGTAGCTATATAGCTATAACTCAAATATAGACATGACATAGACATAGAATTACAGCATAATGCAGTAAATGTTGCACTAGAGCTGTGTGTTAGTGGGGAGGGAGTGCATGTCAGGGCAAATTCCCCTATTCCTACCAGGCCCTTCTATTGCACTTTTGTCTGTCCTTGGTTTAAAAGAAAAATAAACAGTACCATGGTATAGCCGTTGGACAATTTGATGTAATTATGAATTCCAAAAATATAATTGGATCATGCTTGTAAACTGATCTGTTAATCTGGGCATGATTAAGTTATGATTAGGGCATTGGCTGGGCCACATCAGTAGGGCATTGAGCCCCACCCCTTGGTGGGTGGGGGAATCGAATATAAAAGGCAAGGCAAAGAACAGTTGAAGCAGTTCTTGAGAAGCAGTTTTGATGTTGGAGAAAAGGCCCAGAAGAAGAGAAGTGAGCCGTTCACCTGAGAGTCTACAGCTGACCTTGTGGAGGAATCAGAAGAGCTAAGCCCAGAGAGAAACGCAGCCCTGGGAAGAGAGGAACACAAGAAGCCT
>JAQZBX010095240.1:0-11938 GCA_029593785.1 Cabassous unicinctus
ATCAGTTTATTTATTTTTTTATTGTTCATAAAAATCAAGATTTTTCACAGTACATACCAATATTTGTAAAATGATATGCAAATATATATGCATATATGTGTATTTTCTTACATAAATGTTATTTTATATATATATATATTTTAAAGGTGCTTATATTACCTAATTATTACTCAGAAATTACAAGGATTCCCATGTTCCCCACCTCCCACACCTCCCACAACATCCCACACCAACATCCTTCATCAGTGTGGAACATCACCCATAATGGATATACACATCCTGGGGCTTTGCCACCAAGCATAGACCGCATTTCACATCATAGACCACCCTCTCTCCCACACAGATCTGCGTGGTATATGCTGATGTAAAATGGCCTACATCTGTTGCCACAATGCCACTCATGACAAACCCCAAGTCCCAAAAAAACCCTGTATTTCGACTGCCTCTCCCCTCCCTGCCTTGATGGACTCATCCAGTTACTTTTAATCACAATTTGTCTTCATATTTATATTAGGTTTTGTGTAAAAACATATATTTGAGGCCTGTTTTTAATGCTTTCTGGCTGTCTCTGTTTTTTAATGGTGATTTTCAATTGTAAAAGTGATTATTGATATAATTGAATTCATATCTACCATATTTTTTTTTAGCTTTCTTCCATTCTTTTCCCTTATTTTTTTGTGTGCATGCATTTATTTATTTAGTTTCTTCCATTCTATTTATATGTACATTAGTTTCAACTGAGCATTCAATATGATTATATTTTCACTCCTCCTTTGGCATTTCAGTTAAGTGTATTTTTAAAATTCTTTTAGTTTTTCAACTAGAGTTGGCAATATGCATTTATAGCTAATCTAAGTCCACTTTAAATGACACTATAGTACTTTATGGGTTATGCATGTACCTTATCCTGAGTAATCCCAATTCCTCCTTCCCATCACTTGAAACATTGCTGTCATTCATCCAATATATTATTGATATTATCATTTTGATTTTGTTCATTTATTTGTTAGAAAAATTAAGAAGGAGAAAATTAAAAATATTGTATTTTACTGTCATTTATTCCTTCTTGTTCACTCTTCCTTTTTATATAGATAAAGATCTGAAGTATACCAATGCCCTTTTCTCTGAAAAGGTTATTTTAATATTTTTTGCAAGGCAGGTCTACTAGCAAAAATTATGCTGAATTTTTGTTTCTCAGAAGAAGCCTTTATTTATGCTTCTCTATTGAAGTATAATATTGCTAAATTCAGAATTCTAGTCCTTGATTATCTGCAGTTTGAAAATGATGATCCTGAACAGATTTTTGGTATTTACTATGTTTGGTGCTCTCTGATTTTCCAGAAATGTGGTTTGATGTCTGTCATTAATTTTGGAAAAGTCTAAGCTATTATTACTTTATACATTAATTCTGTTCCTCTCTCACTCTTATCTTTTTGGCATTGCCATTAAACATATGCTCTACCTTTGATAATTGTTCAACAGTTCTTGTATATTCAGTTACATTTTTTTTAAGATTCTTTTTCAAGTTCTCTGATTGTTTTATTGGCTGTTTATGTCTATTGATTTGCCCAAAAAAATCTTTAGTGTTTAAGATTTGTGGTTTTTCTATTTTATTCTTTTTTAGAGTGATCATCTCTCTGCTTACATTTCCAATCTGTTCTTGTATATTATACACTTCTTTCCATTACAGCAATTATCATATTAACCATAGTAGTTTAAAATTCCCTATTTGATAATTAATATATCTTTGCCATATCTTAGTCTGATTGTGTTGCTTGTTCTGTCTGTATACTGTATTTTTCATTTAGTATGTTTTGTAATTTTTTTATTGAAACTAGATATGATATACCAGGTAAATGAGACAAATTGACCATTAATATAAGGTTTTATGTTCACCTGGCTAGGCACTATGATGTGCTTTCTATTTGCTGTAGCTGTAAGTTCTCAGTAAAATTTACTCTGATATCTTTGGTTATGTGTCCTCCATTATCTTTAGTTTTTTCTAGGAACTTCATAAGTAAGAGGCCAGACTTTCAGTTCTTTCTGTTCCAATTCCCTGCTTTATGTAGGAACTCTATTCATGTAATTGTAAGGTAGCACAAGGGAGGGGAAGATTTTTATATGCAATGATTTCATCTCAATCTTTTAGTAGGTTTTTGCTACTAAGCAATACTATTTACAAATTGATTCTCAGCTACCCCTTTAAGTCAGACAGGCTGTCTGGATGTGGATGCACATCAAATGCTAGAGGGCTGGAGGTAATTCTCCTCTTTCTCTGTCAGTTACGTTCTGACAAAATGGATTAATTTGAGAGTAGTTGTTTGTTAAGGAGAATAGACTACCATTGACATGTTCCAAAATGGTGATGTGTACACTACCGTTGCTGGAAGCATGAGTAGAATTTCCTCCATTCTTCACAGGGAGAACCTGGTGGCAATCTATGAGGTAAAACAGGAATTCATGTGACCTTCCCTTGAACTGAGCCCCTGGAGTCTTTAACACAATTGTTATTCCAAACAGTGCCTACTCCAACTCATCAATTAAAGTCAGGCATTCTTATTGTTACTGGCTGCAGGCCAAAGCTTTTTTCCTCGTCTTCTCCTCCAGGAAATCTATGGTTTTTCTTAATCCACTCCCTCAGTTGGGGGATAAATGGTTTGATCTGTGAACTCAATTCTCTAATGGATCTAAGAAACATTGCTTTTCAGTTTGTTCCAACTTTTCCTGGATGATAGGATGGCAGTGATGGCTTCTAAGTTCCTCATTTACTAGACTGAACACCAGAAACTGCACAATTAACAATGAAGACCCCTTTTAAATAAACAAAGTATTTCAGATAATCTAAGAAATTTAACTCTGCTGCCTGGTAAGTGTTCACATGTACCCAAGGAGGAGTTTTTCAGCATAGGGAGGAAAAACTTCAATGTCTTTTATGAAGGACAAAGGCTTCTCCTGGCTTCACCCACACTAGGAAGGCTCCTGTGTGTTGTGTTACTGCTGATCATGTTCCAGATATGACTCAGAAAAACTTGATTTAAAGAGAGAAGCCTTATCTGTGTGATGTAACCCCAGAAAGAGGTCAGTCCCAGAATCTAGCTCGATGACTCAGCACTTCGATGGTGTCAGCACTTTGTTGAGACCCACAATCAGAGGAAAACAATTAGCTTATATTCTATCACCCCAAGGAATGCTCCAGGGTCAATTTGTATTTTTCCTGCCCTTCCCTGGAACAATTAACTCTTCAAAGGGCAATAAGTCAATTTATTGGAGAATTTTCTTTACAAATCAAAATCTGAGTGTGGGTCTTTCCATTGATATCAGGGTGTCCTTGTTTCAGGTCTCTCACAGTGGACATAGTAGGAAACACACATTTACAATTCCAGGCCAGAAACATGTATAGTTATTACTGTGTCTATTACACCATAAATTTAAAAATAAAATGATTCCATATTGATACCTCAAATGCCAAAACCACAGGGTTTATTCTGCCTCCCCTAGACCCATTTGTGATGATTTCTCTACCATGTGAGAGACCCAAGTCAAATTGTCTACTACATATTTACAAATTGTCCAAAACATCATAAATAACAAAAGGATCTGATGAATTTTTACACTGCACCTGAGTGAGAAGCAAATTTACAAACTTGAGTACTGTGTTTGCAGTTCTTTCTCTTGCTACCCTTATAGAATCCAGTCATAACACTGTTTTCCAAGGTCATTCTCTTTTCTTCCCATTTCCTTCCTTTTGCAAGGTTCACATGATTTGTTTAAAACAAGTTAGACCCATATGTCACAATCTTCACTTCCTCTCCACAACACCAACAATCATTGTAAGATATTTGTGAAAAGGGCTAAAATGTGTCTATATCACCAGAATGATCCCCAGTGATGAATGGTCACTGTTACTCAGCTTGGAACCCTAGGATTAATTATCACAGAACCTTCCTCCCTTAATCAGGCAGATTCTGAGAAGGTGACAAGGTCTCAGGGATGGATCTCATCATGAAATAAGAAATGGTAACATTCTTAACACCTGTGTATTGTTCTTGGCTGGAACAGGATTGGTGTTTTAGGGATCAGTGCTGGGGCACTGGCTGCCCACATGTCATCAAGGGCAGGAAGAGGATTCATGGAGTGACTGGCACATCTGACACTAAGGTTCTCACATCATTCAACCAAGGAACTAAAAGGTAACTGACCCTCATGTTCTGCCAAGGGCAGGCACAAATTTCATGCTCTGATTGAGGCACACAGAGGCCAGTCTTCACCAGCAAGTCATTGGCACAGGGCTGTTGGTGTCCTTCACCAGGTTCCAGGTTCTAGCAGGGGTTGAGGTCCACATGTTCATGGCTTCTTACTTGCACTGCCTCAGCATTTTGCTTTCATAAATGCTTTCCTCATGAACCAAGGCAATGACAAACCTCTGGCTGCCTAGACAATTTTAGGAAAACCACAGGCATTCACCAAATCTGGGCTATGCCAGTTTTTGCAAGGCTCAAAAAATAACAATGGTTTTACATTTTCAAATAGTTGAATTAAATTAAAATAATGATATTTCAGGTTATATGAAAATTATATGTAACTCACAGTTCCACAGCCATACATAAAATGCTATTGGAACATAAATTTCTGGGTTCTTTTCTGTGTTGCCTTCAGCTCCTTCATCACTATAGCATCAGAGATGAGTAGTATAAAGTGAGACTTCATGACCTACAAAGCTACAAAATACACTCTTTGTCCCCTTTCGGAAAATGCATGCCAGAACCTGCTCTATCCTATTGCCCAAAGGAGATGCAGAACACTATCTACTTGGCCCCAGAAAAGTCTACGGACTCATGAAAACTTTCCTGTCTGACCTCAAAGAATTCAGAGTCTCATTGGTGTAGTCTGTGATCACATATGGCCCTTCCAAGCTGCTCCTTCTCCCAGAAATTGACTTCCAGCTTGTTGCTAGTCAGTATTCCAGGTCAATTGGCACAGGAGACAGTGGCTAGTGTGGCAGAGCTCTTCTCAGGCTCACTAAACTGCTGACTTCTTCTGGATATCCTCATCTCCTGGTTGGTTCTGATTATACTACCCACACACCTTGACTGAGGAAAGGAGTTTCATGCCTTAATCCTCTCCTTGTTTTCAGGATAGGTTTTGTCTCTCACCCAGGCTGATAGAGATGGGGTCATACTCAGGTTTGTTGCTTCATCCTCCTCCTCTCAGTAGAAGCCCTAAGGCCATCATGCCTCTGCCTCTAACCATCTCTATGATCTTAGACCCTGATGCACTCATTTACCCAGGACAGTTCTCTTAAACCTCCTCATGTTTATTCCAGCACATGACCCATTCTTTAGAAGTTTATAGTTGATGGAACTGTGGAAGGCCTTGACCACCAACTGGACATGGGGGTGGAGATTGTGCCTTCCTGGCCCACAGATCTGGCACACAGCACAGCATATACAATTATCAATGTTCACTGCTCTGAAGGTTGCAGGGGCTAAGCCAATCTCTCCATGTCCCAAGCAACCTCTTACATCCAACTGAGAGTTCACACCTGAACATGGGTCCCTGGGCTAGTGTCACCTCCTGACAACATTTCACTGCATGCTAGGAGAGCAAGAGTGTTACATGTTCATGTTCCTGCCAGGGTGTAAGCCAGTGCCTGGCCAATGTGGGAGAATGGAAGACCAGTTCTTTTGCCTTGAGTTGTACAAATTAAAGTAAGTTAACATTCAAGTGTTCCCTGAAGTATCAGGCTGAGGCTGGGACCTCACCTGGAATCAGAGGTTTGCTTGGTTACTTCCTTTCCCTCCTTGGCTTCCTGGAACCATCTCCATAATAAATTACCAATGCAAAGCTCTCATCTCTGGGTCCAATTTTAGGAATTCCAGCCCAGGTCACACTGCTACCAGCTCTGATGGCTGAATAAGTGTTCATGTTGCGAAACACCTTTTGATACAAGTGAACAGAAACACCACTGCAGAGCACATGTTTTCTGGATTGAGTTTTTTTTTGGAGGGGTCTCCTGGTCCACCTTTCACCTTTCCCCATTCAAGGGACACTGCAATTTCTCTGCCTTTCAAAGCAATTTCATGCAAATCCTATTATATCCTCACATTTTCACATCTCCTGGGAATTCCCTTTAAAGTGTTGCAATTTCTTTTTAAGTTGTAGTTTTAGAGAAAGACCCCTGTCTATCTTCACCTTCCTTAGACCATCAACTCACCTCACCAATCCACTACAACCACTTAAGAACAGACCTTCTTCTAAAGAACTATGTGAGGAAATGTTTGCTTATGCAGTTCAGATTGTGGTCTTGCCTGCCACTTTGATTTCTTGACTTCCACACTATGAAACAGTGCTGGCCTTTGTGGTCATAAGACAACAGGCAGATGAGTGGTCCAATTCTAAGACTTATGCAAAATCACATTTACTGTCTGTTGCACAACATCAAAGTCCTCCTGGACATGCCATTCATTCCACAAATATTTATTAAGCACCTACTTGTTTCCAGGCACTCTGCTTCATGCTCAGGATAAATTAGGCTGACAAGGCTCTCACACACAAAGTGCTTACATTCCAATGTGGAGAGGTATTCATTCATTCACCTGGCACTTAGTAGGTGCATACTACATGCCAGTTACTGTCTTAGATGCTAGGAATACAACAGTGAACCAGACAACCCCCTTGCACTCACATATCTTATATTACAGTAAAATATAAAAGAGTAAATAATAAATAAAGTATTTTGACATAGTGTTTTCATGAAGTGGACACTTTAAAAGAAACAAAGAGAATAATATTGTGTGACTAGGTGGAGGAAAATGTTTAGATAAAGTTGCAAAACAAACTCTCTGAAGTGGAATACCATCTGAGATTTGCATCATGTAAAGGTTTAATGTAGGTGAAGTAACAGAGGGCAAGAGAAGTACACCAGCAGGCATTTTGAGAAACAGAGTGCTGGGTGGTAGGACTTGAAGATAAGATAGTGAAAAGAGGGTCAGCACATTTAGAGAAGGTGGAGCCAGATCATACAGGGACTGGAGACTTTATAAGGTATATAAGAAAAAACAATTGCAGACTACAATTTGAAGAAAGTTCTTGGGAAAAAGGGGAGAAGCCCTTGATATAAATTTGTCAATCTCCAAACTCTTTCTTAACTCTGAATATCATGACTTCCTCATCCCCCTTCAAGAATATTTACCAGGGAAAGCCATACTTTAGATCAAAATACCTTTCCTAAAAATTTAAAAGATAAAAGTCATACAAAGTTTGTTCTATGAGAGTAAAGGAATTAAGTTAGGAATCAACAACATAAGGGGATCTGGAAAATACCCCAAGGTTTGGATCCTAAGTAACACCATGGTTCAAATAAGAAATCGAAAGAGAAATTAGAAAACATGGTTAACTTAATGAAAATGAAAGCACAACATATCAGATCATGTGTGATACCCTAAAACAATACTTAAGGAGAAGTTTATAGCACTATATTCTTATGCTAGAAAAGAAGAAACATTCAGGTGAGATCATTTGCAATGTCTAAATTCACCGATGAGCAATAGTACTCAAATAGTTTAAGCAGTGGAAGAGCAGGAAGAGATTTTGATGTTTAAAACATTTCTCTGTGTAACACCAATTGTTCCTGAGTATATGTAGAACCAAAACTCTCACTCATTGCTGGTGGAACAACAAAAGGGTACAACAATTTTGGGGGGAAATTAGCACTTTCTTATAAAATCAAACATACACATTCCTTAAGACCCAGAAATAACATTCCTAATCATCTACACAAGAGAAACAAAAACACATCTGCAGAAGGATCTGTATGCAAATGGTCATAACAGCTTTATTCATAGTAGCCAAAAGTTAGAAAAAAAGACAAATGCCCACCAACAGGTTAGTGAATAAATAGAATGTGGTGTAGTCATACAATAGAATTCTAATTAAAACTGAACAAACTAATGAGACCTGCAACAATATGAATGAATATAAAAAATGATATACTAACTGGAAAAAGGGTCATGTTCTCTATAATTCCATTTATATGAAGTTCTAGAACATGCAAACTGTTTGATGATGAAAAATAAGAGCATTGATAGCTTCAGTAAGTAATAGGATTGGGATTGACTTGGGAAGGATGGGGGGAAATTCTTGGATTTTTAGTTATATTCTATAGCTTCAGAGGAATTTGTGAAAAGGGCTAAAATGAGAATACAGCTGGGTTACCCAGCTGTATTCTCTTGTCATAACAGAAAATGTGCACATTTATTTTAGTATTTACTGAAAATTTTACCTTAAAGAGAAAAAAAACTGTAAACAAATGATTTACACTAATTGAGAATCATGATGAAGTATTTAAGGAGAAGCAAACTGATGTTTGAAACTTCCTTTGAAATTCATAAAAACAAAGTGAAGTGATGAATGGATAAGTAATAAAACAACTGTAGGAACAAATTGATGATAGAATTTAGGTATTGTTCAGATGAGAGTTAACTGTAAAATTCTTTCAATTTTACTATATACTTGAAAGCTTTCATTATAACATCTTGTGAAATATATAACTCTGGGTAAAGGAAAGAAACATAATCTGGGGAGGTCAAGAATACTTGTATACAAATTAGGTGTAAGATTTTGAGTTATCCAGGAGGGATGCTAGGGCATCTTTAGGTTACTGCTTGAAATGAGAGAAGCAGCAGACATGAGAGGTGTTCAGATTCAATCAAAAGGGTTTGATGATGCTTTGGCTAGAGAGACCAGGAAGAGGAGGAAGAATGTTTCAATAATTGTGACTCCTAGAATTAGATGGGGACCCAAGACCCCCACTTAGAAAGAGGAAGGGGACAGTGTCATCCACACATGAAGGCTTCAGCACTGATCCATGGTACTGATGTGTGGGTGGAAACATCAGCAGACGTTGGATGCAGGATGTGTCTTGTGTACTGCGCTGGTCCTCCTACCATGCCTCCTGGCCTCTTGGGTTCCCTTGCTTTCTATGCTACGATCCTGCTCCCCTGAGGCCCTCAGAGCATCAAGAGTTAGTTCTTTGGATAATATAGTTAGTTTCACCACCGAAGGTTAGCCAGTTCCATTGTGTAAGCACATTGTTTATAAATCAATTACCTGAATTACATTCTCCCTCTTGCCTTTTGCATCAGATGCTCAAAGTGATTTTTGGAAATTAACTCAAAAACCAAATAAATTCACCTTCATCATTTCTTTTCATTTTTTAAATATTTTTCAGCATTCAAACGTTTTAATTATAACACTTCTGCAATTTTATTATTTGCAATTACATTTTTTTTAGCAGTAAGCCATAAATTGAAGATATAATTTCTTCAGGTGAGTCTCAATTATTCAAATCTGAAATTTCCATTACTCCTAAGAAAACCAAATGCCTTCTAAAGAAGGCTTGTTTTTCATCCATTTTTTCCAGGCTACAGAATAAAGAGCATTCTGAATTCTTAAGAATGCCATTAAGGCAGCAGATGCATTATACATGATGATGACCCTAGAGCATCCTTTCTTTAGTCTCACGGGAGAGAAAAAATTGCTTAATTCCAAAAGAATTTTTTTCTGTAAGGAGAAGAGAATTAAATCATGAAATCTGAGACCTTTCTGCAACCATGCCAACTTCCTTTCATTTAACAAATGTAGAAAACACTCTGCTGAGGGCCTCTTTTACATCTTTGTTCCTTAGATTGTAGATGCGTTGGTTCAGGGTGGGGCTGATGGCTGTGTATAGGATGGTGTCTACTTTGCCATTTTTCACAGAGGACCCAATACTGGGGAGGAAATAGGTGAGGATGACAGTGAAGTAGTACATACAGACCAACAGGAGATGGGAAGAGTAAGTGAAGATTGCCCGACACTTGCCCTCAGCAGAGCATATGTGCAGGATGCTGGCAAATATGAAGGCATAGGATACCATGGTGAACAGGAAATTGACCACCCCAAAGAAAACTTCTGCAATTACAACCATGATGTGAGCATCTCTGAGGGTCCTGGGGTGCAAAGAGCCACTGTGTGGCAGGAAGCTGCAGCACTAGGTGGATGTGCTGTTCTTTCTACAGGTTGGTCCTGCTAAGACTCTGCAGGGATGCTGCCCTAGGAAACACATACCTAAAAGTTAACATAGGTCCCTACAATAAGGGAGACAATCAGAAATTTAACTTTTCCCTCTGTGTCTTCCCCATGTAACCTCTACTAGCTACACATATTCACCTCCCAATGACAGCATCTCCTTTCTGTATGAGGCTGGAACTGCATTGCACAGTAATTACATACAAAGTGAAGCCTCTTTTCCATATAATGTGAACATTTCCTACATTATCCTGACACATGAAATTTAATGGGAGACAGATCAGGAAGGATAGGGTGTTGGGCTTGTCTGGGATTGTGACATGCAAGATGCACACACCCACTGAGCATATCAGCAGGCTCCAGGCCTCAGAACTCCCAAAAAGTAAAAACCAATTCCACTGGAGATTGAGCAATGTTTCACATAAAAGATTACTCAAAGTTAGATGGATTTCTCAAACACAGAGGGGTTAAGGTGGGCAAAGAGGTAGGCTGAGGTGGGGAGAGTGCCTACCCTAAGGGGAACAAGAAATGGAGGCAAAGCCTGGTAAGAGGTCTGGGAAACTAGAGCACTTTTAGTGTTTGGGGATAGCCACCAGCTTTATAACAGTTTGAGGGCACAGTCAGAGAACAGCTGTGCATTAACTTGGAAGCAGACACTTCAGCCAAAAGCCTCACTGCTCAACTGTCTTCTCCATTCCAGGCTGTACCCCAGAGTACGTGGGGGACAGGATTGTAGGTATCCAGGGCTGCTGTTTGAAGAGCTGGATCTTGCTACATTCAGGAGCCCAAATCCTCGCTCTAACTCCATCCAGGTTCTCTTGAGCTCTGTGAGAAGCTTCTTCATTCATTGGGTGACAGCATGTGCCAGGGACTATGGATGCAGCAAAGAAATAAAGAAACCCAACCCAACCTTATCTTTTCTTAGGACTTCCTGACAATGTGCCACCCAGTTCCCATGCCTTTGAGACTTCCCAAATTTGCACATCTGTCCACTATCCCATTCATGACCTGGGATGCTCAGGAAGGATAGATTTCAGCTCAGAAGAGGAGACCATGTTACTTGAGCTCCACACCTTGTCCCTCATCCCCAATGTTAGCAATTCCCTCCCCTCACCTGAACCCTACAGACCCTAGGCTAAGGCATCCCAGGGAAGAAGAAGGGTCAGAGAGCCTACGCTGGGTTTCTCCATGGGTAAGGACTGCCTGGAACAACGACCTGCCTAAGTGGGCACATCGTAACCAGGGGCAGGTCTCTCTCCAGGGTTCCCTGGACAAAGATACTGCAGATTAGCAGGAATATGTACCCGATAGTGAATACCTGGTGCTTGGAGCATAAGAATAGACACATTTGTAATTCTGTGACTGTCCCAGCTGTGGGATATTCACTCCCACCTTTTTTACCCCTTCCCTAAAAAGGTTCAAGGAGTGCACAGACTGATGACCAGAGCCTAAGCTGTGTCCTTGCACAACTTGGCTGCTAAGGATCCTAGAGGGCAGTATGGGGGATCTGTAGTCCTGGGGTGCTCAAGTAAAAGATCCACAATGGGCCCATCAAACATCCACAGCCACACATACCCTTCTCTGCAATGCACAGGATCATCCCCATTGAGATTGAGATTATACAAAGTAATTTCTCTGATCACAATGGAATGAAATTGGAAATCACTAAGGGCCAGAGAAACAGGTTAGGCACAAGGATATGGAAGTTATATAACACACTCTTAGAGAAACAGTGGGTCAAGGAGGAAATCTCAAAAGAAATCAGTAACTACCTTGAAGCTAATGAAAATGACAACACACCATATCAAAACCTATGGGATGCAGCAAAAGCAGTCCTGAGAGGGAAGTTCATAGCCATAAATACATATAT